>OMNN01025928.1:0-11841 GCA_900302755.1 Chromis chromis
GTTAATTAGGGATGCTTCGATCAGGTTTTATGCTGCCGATCACCGATACCGATCACATGGATTGGCTGTAAAAAATTTTGATTTAGTTATGATGAGTGCTACTAGCTACATAATTTGGAAAAAAGGAACCATAAAATCACATTAATTTAGACAAAAGCATGTTGTTACCTTGTTGTTACAACTGAAAAACACTTAAATGTACCTGCTATCAGTAACACAATCTTAACAGATTGAAAACATTAAGGCTCTCAACAGGCTAAATCGTGCAGAAAATCAAATAAATAAAAGCCAATATATCTCACAACACTGCCTAAATCAAATAATGTCAAGTAACAAAGGATGCATCAAAGTTAAGTGCAGGTTGCATTGAAAGGAGCTATCATAAGTTACTAAATCAAAAATACCTGAGAGCATGGCTTAGTAAACTCTTTATGGGCTCTGAGAGGTAGATATTCATCTTTGATGGTGCTGCACGCGATGCGTCGCGTCACGGCTCAACGTCAGTTACACACACAGCAAACTAGTGAAGAGCCGCATGGGAGCCAAAAGAGCCGGTTGTAAGAACTGGCCACAAAGAGCCGGAATTCCCATCACTAGGTTGTTGTTGGTGTTCGCCGCCGCACGTCTGCGCGGTGTGAAGTAAAGTGTAGGGGGACACTACACTGCACTCAGAGCCTCTACAGGCTGCAGGCTGCAAAGTATGAGCTACTACAGGTGATCGGTTTTTGTGATCGGCAATGAAAGGCAGTGATCGCCGATCACATACTTTTCCACGGAGATCGGCCGATAATTATCGGTGGCCGATCAATCGGAGCACCAGTACCAAAAATCTAAAGTATTTGAAGTGGGTCCAGATAGTTATACTCTTTCTCATTACAAAATTGTTAGGGTGTTCTGTTTCATGTGCTCTCGCTCTCTGTTCTTGTCTTTTTTGGATTGTGAATGATATTTACACAGCACATCAGTGCTTATGTTACCATTAAGCCCATTTTAGACATGAAACATGGAACATTACTGCCTCCATTAATCCATTAAAGTGTCATTCTCGTTATTCAGACATTCAGATGTTAATGTTTTTTGGGGGGGATACAATCATCACAGGTGATTATTAATCTTTAAGCTATTAGTGTCTATTTTCATGGAAGTAAAGTTTTGTTTTTATGGAAATTTAATTTTGTACCTACTAGATTTTAAATTGTAGAGCAAAATGAGCGAGGAAAGATGTGTTGTTAGTTTGGCACACAAACTGTTGTTTCTGGATGAATATTTGTGTTGAAACATGGAAAAATCCTTCCTTTAATGCCTTTACACAACTCAAAGCACCGTTACTTGGGTGTGTCTATCCATCAATGTGACGGTTCAGTTCAGACTTATACCATGTTGAAAGTGATAAGTCCAAAGAGTACACATTCAGAAATGAAGCCGACACATTAAATTGCTGTCAGATTAAGGGAACAGGGGTCATGTCTAATAAGGGCTTTAGAAGATTTTTTAAAAGCACACTCTGTCTATAGAAAACATAGCATATGTTATTAACCTCTTTACATCAGGGATAGTTAATTGTCTGCAACAGCCTTCACATACATTTAACCTGCAAGGGTTAGTGTTTTTAAACGTGGTTAAATTAATACACACCAAGGGTAAAATAAATAACAAGGGCACTTCAGTGCTGTGCACACTAAGGAGATGTCTGTGTAGGAGGAACGCGAAACAAAATTGGACTGTAAACAAATATTTAACAGCACAAAAATGTTGGATTTTCCATAGGTAATATCTAGCAGATTCACATACTGTACTTCCTCAAATAGTGACTGGGGTCATATTTTAGTACAAATACAAATTGATAGGCTGGCTTTTAAATGACAGTTACAATTGTAACAATAAATAAAGTTCAATATCATGTGCAAAAAATTGCAAATGAAACAAAAACAAAATTAACTGAGAGTACATTGTCTAATAGGTGTGTAAAAATGTGGAAATGCTAACAGCACAGGTCAGCGAATTACCTGGTGCAGTGCGAGTACAGGGAGTAGAGTACAGCGTACTGGATGGCAGGGTAGTAGATGGCCAACTCAGAGTGGACCACCGTAAGATTGTGACTTAGAAGAGCGAAGACTGTAGGAGATAACGCCCACATCTAGATAAGACACATTTCAAAAAAGAACATGCATTGACATAAAGCAGTAGGTCACATTTTCTTCAGGGCAAACATTAACACATCCTAATGCTGCTTCACAGTTTTAACCAGCCAACCCTTTTGAATCGCAGCGGTAGATTCCTATATTCTTGGTGACAGATAATAATGATGTTGTGTTCTTCTTTTGGCATTTTTCTCCATTCATGTTGTGCTACCTTAGGTCTATTTGGATACCAATTTCTGAACAATAGCTGGCTGGAAAAATCTTATCAATACGAACATCAGTTTCTCCTTGCATTTCTAAATTTGCTAATGCCTGGTACACACTACAGGATTCTTCAAACCTTCACACATCCAGAGACCACACACTTGATGATCAAAAAAGACAGATCGCACAAGATTTCTCTCTTCTGATCTTATAGTGTGTGGTCTGCACTACGACGCTCAATATCACAAGTCTCGCATAGTCAAACGTGACTTCAGTGTAAACAAACGGCATGAATGTGGGCTGTATGCATTACAGCGAGTTAGAGGTGAGTAAAAATTGTCACAAGTATTACAGATAGCTTGGAGAGCAGGGCTGTACGCTAGATGCTAGCACCAGTGCTAGCAAGTCAAAAATATTAGTAACGTTACCACAATCATTGCAAACTACCAGTGATGGGAATAATGGCGTTATAAATAACGACGGTCCTTTTTTCAGAAACGAGTAATCTAACTGACTCTTCCCATCATTATAACACCGTTACTGTTACTGTTGTTACTATAATTGAAGCTGTTTTTTCATCAGACCATCTAGATCTCTGAGGGACAGAGTTTTTTTTTTTAGGGCTGTCAAAATTGACGCGTTAATGCGGATTAATCCATCATCATAATTAATCTGATTAAAAGTTTTAGCGACGGCAACTCTACTTGGACAAACTGCCCGAAATGCATTACCAGAGACGTTTCAGGGATATTGGACGTCGATTTGAAACGTCTCTACAGTCCAGTATATCTACCAGTTGTCTGAAGTTACGTGACAGTTTCTTTTTTTTTTTTTTAATTTGCACTACAAAGAGTACATATATTTGTAATTTAATTTTGCCCAGTTGTGGCCTGTTGAGGGGCAATAAATATCAAAAGTATTTATTATATATTTATTATAGTATTTACTTCCTCCTCCGTCAGTCAGCTGAGTCAGCTCGTGTCTTGATTGGCTATTGTTCCGGTACACGTGACATTACACACTGTGTGCTCAGCTCCTCTCGGAGAACCTCACACACTGCAGGATTTCTAGATATATAAATATTAAACATGTTCATTATCTATGATCTCTCCTTCCGAGGCCTTCCGAGCAGATCGGACCGGACAAAATCACTCGTATCACACCCCCACACCACAGGAGAATCAGACACGTTGTTTGCAAACAACAGATAATCGGGCTTTTGCCGGCTTTGATCGTAAGGGGGAGATCGGGACAAAAATCGGCCCGATTAATCTGTAGTGTGTAAAGGCCTTTAAGCAAGAGCAGAGCAGATTTGAGGGAAAACGTTTAAAATTATGAACATGAAACGAAAAAATAATGCTCTCAAATTGAAAGACCACGCCTGGTTCAAAGATAGGAAAGTAACTTTATAAAACTGAACCATCTTTGCAGTGTTATGAGCTGAAAAATTGAAAGACACATTCTGGGTACATGTGAGACTGTCATTAATTTGCTGGAAAGGGCCGCGACGTGGCCTTTAAGGTCAACAGAAATATATACAATGCAATGTGGGCAAACATTTAAATAGATACAAGTTATGAAGCACAACCATACAACTGTGAAATAACTAAATAATTAATTAAAACTTCAAACCTCAATAGCACATTTTACTCTGCACCTTAGTTTTTATTACATTTTTAGCAGCTTTTATTTTGACATGTCCCCTTAGAAAGTTGGTTTTATAATGAAGCAATAAATTAGATTTCTGGGTGTGACTGGTGTGCCTCTAACAACTTGGTGTTGAAGGTTTACAGAACAACAGAACATGAGCAACACAGTGGCCATCTAACTTCAGTCATAAATAGTCATGAAATTCAATTGGTTCTTGGCTATAGCATTTCTCTCCTCTTAGGTTTGGAAGTAAATACTTCCACAGTTGAGAAAGCTCAGAAAAGAAATCATTGTCCATATTAGAGGAATTGTAATGCAGTTCACGTGCATGAGACTAGAGCTGGATTCCTATTCAATTCAATTTGATTTATATTCCACCAATTCATGATATACGTCATCTCAAGACATTTCATATATAATAAGGTCTTACAATATTATATTATATATGTTGTGTGCCTGTATGTGATATCTATCTATCTATCTGTCTATCTGTCTATCTGTCTGTCTGTCTGTCTGTCTGAGCGTGTGCCCTTGCTCTCAAAGGTTTTCAGTTACAGATCTTTATTTTGGTATTGGTGTCTCTAATCAATAAATATATAGATGTGATAAAATCATTTTGAAAAACCCCACAGGAATCACAGAAAGTGTGGGCAACATTTTTCTGTTGATGTAATTGTTCTAATTTTAGTATCCACTCAGTGAACTAGCAGTTACAACAATTTAGCAGTTTCAACTGATGAGTCCTACAATAAACACTCTCATATACTCAAACACATCCCTACACACTGGTTTGTTCCTCAGCAACTGCACAGTTACTAAGAGACTGATTGCAAAGAAGCAGTGTTTCCATGGCAACGCTAGTGGCTGAGTCATCGTCACTGCTCTTATATGGGCTCACATGCGTTTGTCTGATGGCATATTAGTGGATTTTCATTCATATTCAAACCATTTTGAATATAATCAATAGCATTCTTTAAACACAAATACTGACTTATTTTCAAAATGTCTGTGTCTAGTGATACCACAGCAGTTTTATATTTGACAGAATGAAAGTGATGACTGATGTTTCTTTCTTTCTTTGGCATAAAGTGTAGCAATTAACCAAAACCCTCTATGATATCTTGCCCTTTCATCATGGCTGAGTATCCCATCACAGAGCTCACCTACAACTGAAGGTGTCCCTATTGGATTATTACAGAAATATTATGCAGGGCTTGAAACCACAAACTTAGGTACTGCCTTTTTTAAATGTTTATTTTTCAATGAATTGGTTGTGTGTAGATGTGGTGAAAGACTTTGCCCTTTCTTGCCTCACTGCACTGAGGCACCACTTTAGCTCATACTTCACTGACTTGAACACTGATACTTGGAACTAGATGTATGATCATTTTGCTCCAGCTACAGCACATTCAAGAGGCCTTACTGGTAAGCTGGAGGAGTAGCTAGAGCTATCCTGTGACTGGACACTGAAGGTAAAATTCTAGCAGATGTCTAACATAGATTTTGGCCCACTATTTTACAGTATCCTGAACTGCCCTTTTCTTTGACTCACCTGTGTGAGTAATAATTTTCTCCACTGATAGCATTACCAACTAAGCATGCGACGTGTTTGGATGTGGAAAACTACATTAGGGTAAATGAGAGAAGGAGCTGAAATTGTGCAGCAATTTTTTAAAAGATGTTTTAACAACCACAAAGTGTTCTGTAACAGTTCTTATATTTAGAATGGGCTTGTGCTGGAAAACAATAGTTTTAGCTGTAACCAGTAGGGATTTTTAGTGTTCACAAATAATAGGTGTGCCAGAGAGTGATTGATTATTATTCTTGCTCTGCACATATGAATGCAAACATGGAGAAATTAATGGCAATGCTGCATAAGCTGCTAGAAGTGGAAGCCCCTCCCCCTCCATCCATTTCAGGGAGTGTTCTTATTTCTCCACTCAAAATTCCTGCATTATTAATGCAATAGTATGTGCACTATGTGTCTCTTGGTTTTTACTAAGATTTATTTCGTGCTTGACAATTTTTAAGTCTGCATTTGTTTATGTTTGCAATGCATACTATGTTTCTGTATTTAGAATGAAAATGCATCAGTTTACTTTCTTTTTCAGCGTGTGTGCTCTGTACATTTACAATGCCTTATGTATTGTGCTTGAATGTGTGCTGTCTATAGATGCTTTGTGTGCATCTAAGTGGGTGCCAAAGGGGGTGTGATACTGAACAGGCGGATAGGATTCTAAAAATAGAAAGCTAGAATTCTAAATAGACAGCTTGCTAGAATTCTAAATAGACAGCTCCCTGCCTCTTTGGAACTGAGAGAGTGACAGAAAAACAGAAATAGGGTGGTGTCCATACAAGACAAACTTCTGGGAGGAAGCTTACAGCAGTTGTTTCACTAAATAATATTCTTGGTTGCTGTGGACAGTAGCTAATAAACTGTGAACATTTCTTAATGGGAAAAAAGTCAAAGCCATTCTCCTCTGTTATTGTGTCACAATTTCTCTTCTTAGGTTCCGAGGTTGAATTGCCAAAAAAAAGTCCAATGTCTTTTCTAAACTATTTTATTTGGTCTCAATCCAAAACTTCACGAGTTCAAAGAAAGATGTGAAGGAGAATGTGACGGACTTACACTTACACTAGGCTTCATAATTATGCAATGGTGCATCCTGTTGATGTGTGTTTGTTGTAATGAACTTATGTACAATGTTCTGAATTTAGACTACTACAAGCACATCTTAGATACTTTATCTTGTGCATTCATACTGTGTTGTTTTGTGCAGGCTATGTAAACGTGGACACCCTGGCTAAAAATAATATTTCATTACCAAGGTTGGAAAACAAGGAATATATGCTACCAGTCACAAAATGAAATGGTTGTCACATTTAGAATGGTTGCTCACACTCACCCTCCTGTCCACTTATATTTATCAACATGAATCCCAATCAATATAAATACAAATACAATTGTTATATTTATGCAAGATAGGCATAAACTTGTTAGTATATATTATTCTAAAATTCCATCATTGTTGAATTAAAACATCATCTGGCTGAAAACATTATATCTTTCTTTTTGTATACAGACTTCTGTGTTATGGGTAATATAGTTGTGAACAAAACTTTCCATACACTTGTAAAGACCACGCATATCATGGTTGTCTTGAGTTTCCAATGACTCCTATAACTCAGAATTTTCTATGATGAAATCACTGAAACACATGCGTCTCTACACACAGCCACTTTGTACATCTTTGATGATTACGAAAATATTTTATACTTTACAACAGAGAAAAAAATATATCAACATATTTTTCTAATTTTTGGTCATTCTTTGGCCACAATGACCAAAAATATGTATGGAGGAGAGAAGGTGAGGCCCTCAACCCCAAGAACACCATACCCACTGTCAATCATGGTGGTGGCAGTATGATGCTCTTGTTCTGTTTTGGTGCCAGTGGAACTGTTGCTTTCACAAAAAGTAAATTGAATAATAAAGGGGGAAGATTTCCTCCATATTCATCAGGAAAACCCAAAATCATGAGCCAGAAGGTTGGGTTTTGGATGCATTTGGGTGTTCCAGCAAGCCCATGACCCCAAACACACATCAAAAATGGTAAAGAAATGACTAAAGTAGTCCAAAATTAATGTTTTAGACTCTCCCCAAAGTCCTGACTCAAACCCCATCAAGAACCTGTGGACTGTAATGAAGAAACAGGTCTGTGTCAGAAAGCCAACAAATTTAGTTTAACAGTGCTAATTCTCTCAAGAGAAGTGGTCAAAGATACAACCAGAAGACTACCAAATGTACCTAGTGGAGATAAAAATTGTCAAAGGATGTTTAACCAAATATTAGCATTTCTGTACATATATTTTTGACCCAACATGTAGAGTTATAGGAGTTGGAAACTCAAGCCTGCCATTATATACATGGTCCTTACAAGTGTATGGAAACTTTTGTTCATGACTGCATGATGATTCTCATCTGATTATAAGCCTATGCATAGAATAGCTTAAGAACCACTGCACAACTCAGTAAATGTGTTAAATGTTACTCCCGCAAGGCACTGTGCTTCAGGATTTACTCGTTTTCTTACAAAAAGGATGATCCAGTGTAACTTATTCTGAAGGAGATAAGGAAGGAAGCTTCCAAGCACTGTTCCTTAGTATTTAGACTATTTGATCAGCTCTTATGGTAGCAGCCACTTAGATACTTTCAAGGCATTATAAAAGTCATTTGCATCCACTCTGTTTTGGTTCCCTGTTTCTCTGTATTATAGTTTTTTAGCCTATAAGTATGTGAGGGTATGCTGTGGTTCACATGACATGAATTTTGTCATATTGCCAGGTCTGCAAAACCACTTTGCACATGTCCGCATGCAGGTCAAAATTTATGTCTTCTTGCATTACGCTATAAGAGCAAAAGCAGACATGTATGTAATGGAGTGTTCGAAGCAGACTCCTGTGGACTAGAAAAGTAGTGTCCGTAGTTGTCTGTGTGCACATCTACACTGGAGTATAATCAAGGTTCTCTCCTGTATTTTCAGACCAAGTCACCTGACCCACTTTCCAGCCAGTTGCATCACCTTATCTTCTCTGCCCTTCTGTTTACGTAGAATGTACAACAAGAAACCTCATGGAACCCTTAAGGAACCTTATGGGAATGATCACTTTCTAAAGGTTATTTCTGTGAAGCAGAGTACAGAATTATGCGTTACATTAAAGCAAATAATTACATGTTAGTATATCAAATGAAATGTATCAAATTTGAACCAGTACAGCATCAATATTACATTGTAGGAGTTTATCACACAACCCATTATGTATTGCTACTAGTATCAAAAAAAAATAAAAAAAATATTATATGTACTATCACTAGATCTTGCATTTTCTATCCATGTTGTTATGTTGCAATGATGTGTTTATGTCTAACTTTTTAAAGTTTAATGCAAAATTGTTAATTGTTAATTTTGTACACTTATCATCATCATTGCAATGATCTTAAATATTCAGTGCCAACCAACTTTCATTCATAAATAAAAGTCATAAAGAAGTCCTGCAGGAACTACCTCATTTACATCTCTTTTAAGGATGAATGATAAAGGTGTGGATGAACAAGAATCTCCCCACACAGTCTTTCCTCATAACAAGCATTTGTTTTAAGCACCACTTGTTTTCCTGGCACATGTACAGTAGACACATCTGTAGTGTGGACAAGACCGTGCTGTCATACATTTCAGGCTGCACACAACTGTCCACAGAGGAGACCATACCGGACTTGGGCAGTTGTCAAAACGTTTACCCTTCCGGACCTTGAAGGCATGAATTGGCCTTAAGTGATGTTTAGCTAACGTTTTTAGCTAAGTATATTCTAGCCTTACTAACGTTAGATGCAATAACATGTTGGGGAGATGAGCAAACAACATAAAATTTAGCAGCTGACACTGATGTCACAATATGTGAAAGTACTTTTTGTCATTATTAGTTAGCAAACTTACAATTATAGAAGCATCACAGAGATAATATTTAGCAACAATTGAGGAAGAAACTGTTTGCTACTTTTGTTATTGAAAACTGAACAAATTGACAGTCTTGTGTGAAGTTCACTTTGCGTTTCGGGCAAAGATTCTAAAGCAGTTCCTGTTCATAACTTATGTCAGTGTGGGAGTAGCAGCACAGACCAAGACACAACATTGCATTTTGGCTGTGTTTGTTTAGAGGTAAATGTCTCTATCTTCTGACTGACAAGACACTAGACATTAATTCCAAACAACACTATTTATGCCTTTAAAATGCCTCTAATATCCTGATTTATTGTCAGTGAAATACCATTTGAAAAAATGAATCCCCACCTTTCATCACATAGCATCTCATCTTGGATTTGCAAGTCTAAAAACAAACAAATTGTAACACACTTTAAAATGTTTTGATTGGACTGGACTATGATTGAATTTGTGTTCAAGCTAATTCTGTTATTTAAATATGTTTTTATGGAGATTGTTTGAAAAAAAAAAAATTGTTGTAGAAATTGTGGATGTAGTTATTATGTTAATTATTGATGTAATACATACAAAGAAATTATTTTCATATCACTCTTCCAACAACAAATATCTTGCTTGCATATATTGTCATGATGTTGGAGTCATTATGTAGGTAGGTAGATGTTACGTTTTAATGATGTTTCCCAAATGGCCAGGTGGCTGGACACAGAAAAGCCTCAAGTCTCCATTCTGTTACTGCAGCAAATGAAGCCAAAATATAGTTTGAATAGAGTGATGTAAGGCATTCTAAGTGATTTTATGTACCTGAGCATACCACCCAGAAACACACAGATGGAACTGTTAAATGTCAGGTGTACTGGTGAAACCAAAGAAAATGTTTAATCGCACTTGATGGATTTTTTTGGTTGCAGGTGCAACCAAAATGGTTGCACTCTGGAGCCGTGGCTCAGATCCCTTAAGTGTCCCAGTAAACCATGATGGTGAGCCAGCATGAAAAACGCAGGACCTCCTCTAAGTGGAAGCCAGCCATCATTAGTAGATCTGTGCTTTCCCTACTGGGACAAGTCAAGTTGGTGTCTGCTGTGAAAAAAATCTAGTCGTCATTCTCAAGGGCATCACTGTTTACAGAGGATGTCAAAGAGCAAGGGTGTGGGAGACAGAGCTGAATCTCACTGCAAGTGTGATAATGTCTGTGAGGGACAGCGCATCTACTACAGAAGGACACCCACACACACACTGACAGATACAGTGATGGTTGAAAGTTTGACCTCTTTCAAATTTTCTATATCTCCGTACAAATCTACTAATTTTTAATCTTTATGTGTGGATGTGTGTTCTTTGCAGTGTTGGGCACATTACTTTAAAAAAGTAATTAGTTATAGTTACAAGTTAAACTGTAACTGAGTTAGTAACTGAATTACTCCACATAAAAGTAACTAGTTACCAGGGAAAGTAACTATTGTGTTACTTTAAAAAAAAAAAGTTTAAATATATCTAAGAATTTGGATTTTTTTTCTAAGCAGCCTTCACAAGCCACTAGTTACTACCAGCCACTAGTTACTACAAGCCCCACTAGTTACTACCAGCCACTAGTTACTACTAGCTCCACTAGTTTTGTAGAAGCGTGTGCTGTTGACAGATGCTTCATTAGATTAGAGTTGCTTACAACAAACACTTCGCTACAGGACATAATGAACACTTTACATGTACGTTCTTGCCTTTTACCTCAAGGAGAATAAAGTAGTGTCTGTACTTCCATTTTGAAAACGCCAACTTTCCCTCCAGACTTGCTGCAGCTTTACCTTTGCTAGTTTGGCTCAGCTGTGTGTGGGACCGCTGTGTGCGCGTGGATTGTGTGTAAACAAAACGCTGCCTATGATTGGTTTAGCGTGAAAGCTTACACTACCTTAGCCAATCATCATCACTTGTGTGGCTGTCCCGCCTCATCCCTTTTGCAGCTCCTGTGGCTGAGAGCTTCGGATGACAAAAACTTCAATGAGTAGCTTTAGTTTATAACGCACCCAATTTAATTGTCGGTAACGGTAACTGTAACGGTAACGGTAACTGTAACTGTAACGGTAACGGTAACGGCGTTGTAACGCTGGAAATAGTAATTAGTTAGATTACCCGTTACTGAAAAAAGTAACGGCGTTAGTAACGGCGTTAGTAACGGCGTTTATTTTAACGGCGTTACTCCCATCACTGAAAATGACATTCCTATACAGTTAACCTGCATTCTAAATTACGTTTTGAGGGAAATTTATTTTCTTCCAGATTAGAGTTGTTTGTAACATATCCTAAATACGTTTATAATCAATGTATCTTTTACCATTTATTTTATTGCTTTA
>OMNN01025929.1:0-10613 GCA_900302755.1 Chromis chromis
TAACAACCTCATATATACCATGCTAGCTGTGGTTCTCCCATAGACTGTATAAAAAGATGGACATGACCTTCAGGTCTAAAAAAGTAAAGGCAACACAGAAGGGCCTTAAATCTGCATTTTTTCCAACAGGCAGCAGGGGCAACTCCTCTAGCTGCATTAAGAAATTAGTTTCAAGACTTTTTCAATACAGCATGATGTTCATTTTGGAAGTTATAGTTCACTGTGGAGTAAAACAGATAATAAAGCAAGTTATGCTTTAGGGGAGGCTGCCTTGTCATTGACAGTTTGGTACCAAATCAAGCACACTGCTCTTCATATCCACCCATTGTTTGTTTCAAAAGACCAATTTGGCGACAGCAAACCCAAGGTTTCAAAAAGTCCACAAACTAATGGATAACATCACTGTGGCAATGTCTATCTTTTGCATACAGCCAATGATTTCTCCAGAGTCAATCTGTCAGTCTGCCCACTAGTCTTGTCTCGACTGAAATATTTCAGCAGCTGTTAGAGGAATTGCTGTTATTTTCTATAGATATTTATGGTTCTCACTTTAAGATGCAGTGTCTTTTCTTTGCAAGTCATCATCAGGTCAAAATTTCAGTCAGTACTTTGGTTTATGACCTAATACCTGCCAAATAATGACATACTCAGTTGTTTCAGCCATACTTTGTGTTTAGCACTAATTAGCAAACGGTGCCATGCTGAAATGCTAAGTTAAGAAGCTGAACATAAAAAACATTAACTACATCATGTTAACATTGTCACCATGTTAGCATGCTGATGTTAGCACTGCTGTCTCTATATACAGCATCACAGAGCTGCTAGTATGGCCGTAAACTCCTCCCATAATATCCTTGTGGTTTAGTTAACCTGGCCAAAGAACTAACTATCAAATCTATGGATCACTTAGATTTCAAGTTTGTTTGTTTTTCCATGATTCTAAGGAATGCTCTCCGTGTTTTTTTTTGCATGCAAAAATGTTTATCTGTCATTAATATTGCAAAGCTCATGTTAAGAAACAGTAGATCTGACCGAGCCAGGCAGTATCCTCATGAAGACATGGAAGTACATGAACAGAGTCTCCGCCATTTTTCTCATTTCAGTGGTCTTCATGTATCCTATCTCATTTCCCAGAAGTCGAAGATAGGCAGTGGCTTCAGGTGTTTGAGAGGAACGTAGATCATTCATGAGCCTCTGGAAACTGTCTGTGATAGATTTCAGATGATCTTGTGGAGTCTGAAAAGATATCAGCAGCATATGAAATGAAGCTGCCGTACTGATTTGGATTCCCACGTCATTACTTTTCAACCTTGGTGATGAGATACATGTAGTTTTACAAGATAGAGAGACAAGGTTTTATTCATATGGCAGCATAAACAATCATATAAAGAGTGTCCAAAAATCTTTTCACCTGTCTCTTCTTTCTGTCTTGCTGAGGGGCAACGCTGTCCAGAACGTCTCTGAGCATCTGGGCTGAGTCCCCTGCCATGTACAGGGCTTTGGAGATGGATTCTGGGAAGAAACCTTTGTCCCCAAAAAGAGCATCGATTGTTGGTTCAAATCCTTCTCCTTCAACACCAACCTTGAAGTGGGAGATTTAAAATATTTGAAACTCTTTGCACATCTGATTTGTGTGGTTATGTCAAATATTAAAAATTTGCTATTGAAATCATACCTCAAAAATGTCATAGTTGTCGTCAAAAACCTTTAGAGTGGTCTCCAGCATCATCTCCTTAGGTAGGGTGTCCCTGCCATCGAAGATGACGTTGCTCTGTATTGAGCCCAAGGGGGAGTTGATTTTGGAGTTGCGTGACATGCCATTTGAGACCTCGTTTGGAGGTGGTAGCCTGTCCCAGTCAATGGACTGCCTGAGTCTTAAGTAAAGAGAATAAATAACATTTTAGTGAGATAAGGCAGTGCCTTAACAGCAGTATTTCTATTTTCACTCAAACCAAAAGGGGTTGCAGGCAAAAGGTTCTTGTCCCTTGTTCATTTTCCCTTTCCCATAAAATTTAGAAACACTGTTGTCTTTTCCAATCATGAATGCATACTTTGACTTTAGTTAATCCCTTTTATGCATTAATTATTAAATACATTTCAATATTATTTTTTCAAATGTAAAAAACTGAATGTTATGTTGAACTGAATTTTAGGCTGGTTTTGCAGAACATTCACAAAATGAGCCTAATGTGCTGTAAAATGTGTAACTTTGAACAAAAATGACAATATACACACCCATATACACACCAGTTTTTGTGCTCCTACCAATGACCATTCCATGACCATCCATCCATAGATCCATATATACATATTTACTTACATGAACTTTCTGGGGCACCAACACCACCATTGTTTAAACATTTTGCAACTATTTCCATTTTCAAAGGCCAATTATTAAAAATCTGCTCTCTGCTGGAGCCATTGTCTGTGTCCTCACCAAATGTAATGGGTGGGAGTTATATTTCTGAAGATATTGAAGCCTTAAAATGGCTTCCCAGCTAAGATGTTTTATTTAATGGGGGAAAATACAAAAAAATCCCAGGTCTGAGAACATATGATATTCTCAATTCCAGATAACAAATGAGTAAACTTTGTACAAAATCTGAGACAGGACAGCCAGACCGCTATCTGACACATTGATTCATTTTTGGTCCCACTGGGGGCAAAAGAAACTGACAGAACTAACAATTTCTAAAATTTAAATAATACTACTGTGAACAGGCCACTATGGTGAACAGGCAGAGCCGGCCCAACCCAATGTGGCGCCCTAGGCGAGATGTTATATGGCGCCCCCCTCCATCGGCCATTTATGCTTACAAAAGAAATCGAATAGCATTGTTTTGTAGTAATATTAACTGGGCATTGCTTTACATTTGAATCAATGTGAGCTTTTCCAATTTAACAGTTAATAGTAATAACTAGTTTTAATATAATAATATTGAAGGTGAATTTTTTTCCTGATTTTGTGGCGCCCCCTGGAGGCCACAGCGCCCTTAGAATTTGCCTATATTTCCTAATGGGCGAGTCGGCTCTGTGAACAAGCCATGTCTAGCAGAAGTGGCGACATTAGTCTGGCCACCTGAAAATATACAGTGTTCACTTTTCATTTCATTGTGATCTCAGCCAATTTCTATATAACAAAATGACTGACTGCTCAGCTAGTTGTTGACTTTGTCCTCTGTGGTTTGGTGCATAGAATGTTATCATAAGATTTGTGTGAAAGATTTTCATTTATTTTTTCACAAAGTAGACATCTGAAGCCATGAATGAGGCTGACCTGTATGGTCACAGGTGAACACAGCTTCATTGTAAATGGCTGGCTGGCTACTCACTCCTGCATTTGTGGCTCATCAGAGTTGCGGATGTTGTTCAGGTGGGAGATCACAAAGCTCTTGAGTTGCTCATCGCTCTCATACTCCAAATCATTAACAATATCTCCAACAAGGGCTTGGTCCGGGTTCTTCATCACAATCAGGTAAGCTGCTAAGCGTTTTTCAACAGGTAACTGAGTGTCCTTGTAAACCTCCATGAGAACATTTCTGATCTGTGGGCAACCAAAGGATAAGGTTTCAGTTGTCTTGTAATTACAGCATGGTCCCATATATAAATACGATGCACATACTGTACATTTTCACGATATTCAGTTTTCAATTATTTACTTTTTTTTTGGTTTCTTTTGTTTTTTGATTTACAAATTTGCTTTTAATTTGCTAAAAAGCAAAACTGTCAGCTTTTCAACACAGGCTTTTTTCACTATCATGCTACCATGAATGTAAGAAGTGTGTGCATGTGTGTGAGTTACAGTACCTCATCATTAATGTCCATCAGCCTCAAGGCCTGTATGGCTGCCTTTTGATTTGATAGTGGAATGTCGGTTTTTTTAGCGCACCGCAAAATAGAGGAAATCAGGCTGGGGCTGACAGCTTGCATGGCTTGACCCATGACACCAACAACCTGGAAATGAGAAAATAAGCTTTAACCTGGGGCACTGAAACCCTGAGCAAGGTTTTCTGACAAGAAAACATCAGTGAAGCCAAAACTATGCGGGGTGCTTGCATGATTGTTAGTACCCTCAGTGCAAGGAAGGAAACCTCTGCAGGGTTAGGAGGAAAATCAGAGTCATAATCTTGGATTTCTAATGAACAGTCATTTAAGAGTGTCTCCATGAATTCTGACACATCTGTAACCACTGGAGTAACCACTCCTTTATGGAACCTGTACACAAGAGACAGAGACATAATCAGATGCTGTGATTAGGATAAAGCATGTGTTTCCCTCTCATGGTCACCTGAGCAGTTACAACAGTTGACCATAACAAGGCATTAAAGCAACAGCTTTGTATCATTACAAAATAATAATGACACAAAACCATGAACCAGGTTCTTTTCCTTACTTCTTGACAGTGTTTGCCAGAGCATACATGATTGCCTTGCTCTGTTTATACTGAGCCATGCTGAGCATATCTCGGACACGTGCTGCATCAGGGTTAGCCTGGAGGCTCAGCCCATAGACTAGAGCGTCTACTTCCAGTGATACCCCATCAATGGTCCTAATGATCTGGAGGATGGCGCTGGTGCACTCTGGGGTTCCACACTGGATCAGGGCCTGCCAGGTGAGCCAGCTTGATGTTTCTCGCATCTCAGGGACTGTCTGGCTGAGGGTCTCGTTCCTCAGGACACGCAAGCCGGACACAAGTTTATGGAAAAGGCTGGTCCTCTTCTGACCCTGGTCTGTGCCTGCCAAAGCTGCAAGGTCCCGAAAGGTGCTCAGAACAGCATCCTTTGTTTGGACTGGTGCTTTATCATCAGGGTCTTCAAAGTGCAGGGGTTTCCTCTGGCTGGGATTCACATCTGTGGGCACACATATTTGACATTAATGTTGCATTTCCCAATGAAACCAGATCTACGCCCAGGGTACCAGATATGAGCTAAAGCTATACATGACATCATCACTCACCAAATATTCTGTTGTTGATTCTCTTGGAACTTTTAAAGATCAGTTCTTGGGTTACCACAGATGATATTCCATTGTCTCTGCAAGGTACATTAAAAGATGAGTCATAACAATGCACTATATATATATGTATAAATATGCACTCATTTTATAACTTACGCATGGGAGAAGGGCAGGTAGACGTGTCGTTCTGTGCACAAGGCTATGTTGATGTACCTTCCCTTGTTATCAAACTGATAGTTGCAGTTTTGAGTGCTCGTTATCAGCTTAGACATGGGGCTGTGCTGGAGACAAAAATACTAAATGTTTGTGTGTGTTGTTGTTGATGTACTATGACTGCACCATTAAGAGAATTATGTAAACTACTTGAAGCACAATGCTTGGCAGGAAACCGGTTGAGGGAACCACTTATATTTCATTTCACATAGAAGCTAGACACCCTTCTAATATATTCATCATAATGTAACAGCGGGGACATCAGTTAAACTAAGGGAACAACAAAGCCATAGCAGCAACAATGTAGTCAGGACTTTGTAATCTCATACTTAAGGACAGATACAACAACACACTTAACTACATACCAATATATAAATCAAGCTTATTTAATCTTCCAATCCAACAGTATTCAGTAGTCATTACTATGTTATTACATTAATATCTAGTAATCCACCAATTGCAAGGTCATTAGTTCAGTCCCTGACTCCTGCATGCCATTGGTATGTTTGACTGGAAGACACATTGTAAAGCCATTTGGAACCTAAGGTTAAAAAAGTGCTACATAAGTGGGGACCATTTACCATTACATTAGGAGTTGTGTTCCACTAAAGTAACTTTCAGTCCTTTAAAGGATGACCCAAACCTTTGTGTGTGTCCTGACCACAGGAACTGACTCTGTAGAACCTCTTTCAGAGCTGTTTTTGGGGGAGAAAAAATACCTCTGGGGTAGGTACAGTACTTCTAAGCAGTCCTGAAAAAATGCTGTGGAGGTGTTGATGGTGTTTGAACTCATAGAGGACAAATGCTGATTAGTTAAACTGAGAGAGAACAAAAAGAGTCATTTTTGTGCCATCTCAATGGCTTCCCATAGAAGTGTCTTCTCCTCTCTAACATCACCATCAAGAATCTAACATTCACTATATAGATTAATATAACAAACCTCCATTCTTCTATTTCCTATGTCAGGGATGGGCAACTCCTGGTCCTCGAGGGCCACTACCCTGCATGTTTTAGATGCTTCCCTCTTTCAACACACCTGATTCAAATGATCATCTCATCATCAAGCTGTGCAGAAGCCTGATAACGATCCTGATCATTTGAATCAGGTGTGTTGAAAGAGGGAAGCATCTAAAACATGCTGGATAGTGGCCCTCGAGGACCAG
Organism: Chromis chromis; assembly: GCA_900302755.1. Taxonomy (NCBI): domain Eukaryota; kingdom Metazoa; phylum Chordata; class Actinopteri; family Pomacentridae; genus Chromis; species Chromis chromis. Next base: position 6,333 of record OMNN01025929.1, read on the forward strand.
GAGTTGCCCATCCCTGTCCTATGTGTTAATAGAACTGGAGTTACATCCAGTAACTACTGTTTGTTGTTGGATCCTACAGTGGAAACAGAAAGGCTGAAATGGGCAATTATGGGGCTGCTGACTGCGACAAGTTCCCGCAGTAAAAAGCTGTCTTATTACATGAGGACTAAGTACTAATATTTGCTTGTCTTCAAACTTAGCCGGTAATAAGCACACTTTCCACAACTGGACATAAATAAAGTGGACCACAGTGCCCACCAGTTTTTGCAGCAGGGCCAGGGGGCTGTTGGCTAGTTCCCTGCTGTAGAACTGGTCACACTGAGACAGATCTCTGGACAGGGTCACTTCTGTGGCGATATCCTTCCTTGCATTCTCCACGTAGTCTGTTAAACACTGACCATGCACTGTGTTCTGGAAGAGAATAAAAGTAGACAAATGGGCTTAGCCATCAACATGAGCTTTTAAAGTACAGTAGTCAAAGCAATCTATTGTCTTTCCTCTTCTGCAGTTGCTGTGTTAATATCTGCATTGCATTTTTAGACAAGCCTGTTCAAGTTGTGAGAGGATACTAACCGTGAAGCTGCTCTCTCCATCCTCCAGGATTGGCACCAAGAGAGCAGAAATGATTCCTCTCTTAATGTTGAGGATGTTGACTGGCTCGTCTGTCTCGGGGTAAAGCTCTACATTAGTGAATGGCTCCACACTGAACTTCAGAGCGTTCCTGGATGAAGACGAGACAGACCATTTAGTGACATTTGGCAGTAAACATGTTGAACCATTTTAACTCGGCAATCTTACAACTTTCCATTGTGCAGTGCAGAGGAATTTTACAGTGTGTGAACACAATCATAGGTGAGCTGGTGTGATCCACTGCTGTAAGTGAGAAGTGAGAGGCAGGGATTTTATAGATCTGCACATTTTTAGGGAAGCTATGGTCGAGAGTTACATCTCGTCATTTTAAGGCAGTAGGAATCTTAGTCCAACCATTCTGTAGCACAGAATGGTCTGATGCACCTCCCTATCAATATGTTATAGGGTCAAAAAAAAAGACCTGGGTTGTTTGTGTTCCTCAAAACTAATAATAATCCTTAAAACTAATAATAATCATCTGCGTCACGGCAAAATAGTGAAGGGAGATACTTGTTTTGATAGGACATTTTGACTTGTGGTGATGAAAACTTATTTTGTCCACAAACATGACTTGACAATTCATGCCCAACTTTAGCACCAAAGGAGCTCAATGGACTCATTTAAACCACAGACAATCTGCTAGCATAAGTGACTCATGAAGAATTTCATTAAACCAACTTTACAGAAGCTCGTGTGAAGAAGAACAGATCGGTACATTGGTGAAGTCAAGTCACTGGCACATGCCACTTCAAGAGTTAAAGCATGTGTCAAATCAACTTCAACTCATGATGGCCTTGTCAGAAAACTGATCAACATCAGGCATCACAGTCCTAAAAGGGCGGTCTGGGATTTTTCAAGGTGTGTTCAACTGTTTTGCTCAGCAACTGTAGCAGAAATCAGATGTGATTGAAAGATAAGCTAAAGTAAGACTTATATGGTCCTATCATTGATAATTAAACAAGTACTAATGACTAGTTATACAGAAGTTTTTCAATGATATTTATTACCAACTGTTACTTACTGTTTATGCGTGGAAAACAAAGCAATGCTGTCTAATGATTTACTACAGTGGCTGTTGTGATTTAACCTGCATGTAGAGATCTGAGGAAAAGCTAACCTTAGTCCTCAACTTGCCATTTTCAGTGAGTTGAAAACAACAACATGCAGAACATCTGGCGAGACAAGCTAGACAGAAACTGATTATTATAACTTGTAAATATCTATCTTTGATTAAACCTTTTCTTTGGCCACTTGGAGGCAGCAGAAACAAAATACATAGCGTTCACATAAGATCATATTTAAGCATGTTTTATATGTTAGCAAACAGTTGTTTACATATCCAGAGTCAACATTATCATTCATGTGGAGTAGTGCTTCTGTTAGTCCAATGTTGAGTTTTTGGGCTCTACCAACAGCACCACCATGTTCACCAGCTCCCCTAGAAACATAGCTGTCTACTGGGCTTTTTATTTATTTTAATGTATTTATTTTGTTGAGCCATTACTGTACAGTGTGTATAGTGCTTTTTCACTGAAGACAGCTGCCTGCTACACCCACACTCACATTTTGCTGTTGCTTTCACTTTGTCACTTGATAGATTGTTTAGTATAAAAACAAAGATTATGTTTGCTTTAAGATAAGCTACTGTTGTGAGTCTAAACTCTACAGGCTGTCTTCCTGTTCCATGTCTGGCAGCCATGGTTTAAAAAATGCCTTGTATACTTTTGGTTTTAATCTCATGTTCTGCATGTAAAGAATGTTTCCCACTAACTTTGCCATGGCAGCCTGGAAGGCCTCCGAGCCAGGGGCCTGCTTGTAGACCGGCTGGCCCTGGGGATCCATGACAGACACCTCATTGAGTACACAGTCTCTGGTGTGCATGATGAGCCTGCAGATCTGTGGGACTTCGATCTCAACCTAAAGATATGTGACAACAGACACACGGTCAGTGGAGACACAGTGAGGGGGTTCAGATAAGAACATTCTGTTATCAAATAAACTGGGAAAGAAACAGTCATGTACCTGACAAGAGATTTCAGGGCCATTTCTCAGGTTGGCAGTGCCCACCACACCATTCAGGCTCTCTGTGGTGTAGTGGTACACATATTTCCTATAGGCCTTGAATCTGGATGCCACTGTAGAAAGATAATAGTATCACGTGGTTATATTGACTCATATAGACCCTATTTAATCTGTGTGTTGGTCAATGGTGGTATCATTTCATGCCAACACTGCAGTTAAAGATAAGCACGTATATATCCTATCCTATATATCAACATTTTTCTTCTGCACCACAAGTTCACAGTCAAATTTCCACATCATCAAAACAGATCTTTGAACCCTGTAGCAGGAAAACAATGCAGCAGCTATTGTTCTAATTCATAAACAGCACAGAACAAGAGTTCATGAGCCCCCTGGAGCCTGCTATCTCCAGAAAACAGGTCATGTGGTTATCAGTTTAGCAGCCACCATCGATCTGTTAGCAGGTCAAAGTGTCTGTTTGAATCGACCCTATGTACATACACGCTCAGCTTTTTCTAGGTACACAAGCCCCTTAGAGGGAGAGTCCAGAGTTTTTCAAATGATCAATCTAATTTATTGTGAGTATAACTGATGAGTGAATCAGAACTTACTCGGGCATGGTGAAGTTTGGTCATTATTGTCACTGCTATCCTCTGCAAAACAGGAAAAAAAAGAGTGAAGGCTTAAATGAATGAATAATAAAGAGAAGTTTCATACACACTGTTGAATTTAATGACAAAGTGAAAAATGGTCTATTGCCCTGTGAAGGAAAGTTATATAGAGTATATTTCAGGTGTTCTTTCACTTTAAAGCTCCGGCATTGACAATCTAAATACACAAAATGACATGAATATGGTTTTACAGACTTCACCACTGTACATTAGTTGTATCCATATTGCAGCTTACAGGTGCAGACTGTTGTAGAGTGGAAAATATAACATATAACACAATGTTTATCCATCCATAGCTATACCAGCTTTATCTATAGAGGATTACGGGGGGCTGTAGTCGATCCCCACTAACATGGGGCAAGAGGCAGGGGAACGTATTTGATGTGTTATAAATGGGACCATGGTAATAACATGAGCTTCAGGAAAAAGCAACTGGATGTCTCTTTAATAGTCTTGAAGATGTTTCACCACTAATCCAAGAGGCCTCTTCAGTCACAGAGCTATGGAGCTAAATCTGTCTCAATATTATTTGTTTGAGCAAAATGACAATCTGTAAATGTGTGGGCCACAAACACAAAACGTGCAGATAGTTTTTATATTTGCAGTTATTTTTGAAGGTTTATAGGTTTTTTGTTAGTGGATTACACTTTAAGACATACAGTGTCACAAATAATGAGACAGATTTAGTCCCATACTGCCGAGACTACCCATAAGTCAGTTAGAACTGAAGAAGCCTCTTGGATGAGAGGTAAAACATCTTCAAGACTCTAAAGTCCAACTGCTTTTTACTGTAGCTCTGAGGATTATGGGCTACACACTTATAATAATAATAATAATAATAATAACATTATTTGTATAGTGCCCTTCATACAAGGTTTGCAGCTCAGAGCGCTTTACAACAAGGAAACATTACAAAATTACATAAAAACATTAATAAGAAGGACCTATATGTCTTGCC
>OMNN01025930.1:4346-18796 GCA_900302755.1 Chromis chromis
CAGACTGGGGGGCGGGTTAATAAAGCCCATTTGTTTGCAATCATTATTTGTTATGTTTATCAGAGAATATTTAAAAAAAACTAACTTTTAAGAGGTCCATCCCAAAGCGTTTTCATCTGTATGTTTAATTACAAAACTGAAAAGCTGTAAAATAAAGCTTTATGGAAACTGACAGGCCTAAAACCAAACAGAGAACTGTAATGGACATGTTTCTGAACCAAAGACCAAACAAATACTGTTTAATTTGTGAAATGATGATCAAAATTAAACACTCCAAGTAAAACAAATGAATAGAGAACAAATAAATGGACATTTAAATCTGAAATGTAATTTGTGGGTCATTTTGGGGTTTTGGGAGAGAATTTTATTGTAACAAATAATTACAAACGAGCTGGATTTATTTCAGCCTAATCATAGCAACCTTGCTTTTCTGTGGTATTTGGACTATTAGGCACAGTGATTAATTTTAATATCCTCGCAAAACAGGTGGCGCTGGAAACTGCTAGTTAGTAAGCTAGTTAGCTGGGCAGCTGAAAGAGAAATAACAATGCAGTTTGTTCAGATTTGTTGCATCAATTCATGCCTCATAATTGCAAAGGCTTCATGTGTTGTGCAGCTATTTAAACGTGAAAGTAAAAGTGGATGGTGTGTCACAAGACTCCTGCACACAATATTATAGCTTTTGCCCACTAATCAAACTGAATTTTACAGCTATCAGTTACACTTTGTGTTATAAAAGGTGGTGTAACCGGCCCCTAATGGTAAAAACTCAGGGTTGCAATCATACAGTTTTCATAGTTTTACCATTGCATTATTATTATTATTATTTTCATTTTATCATTGAATTAACTCATAAGACTAGATTGCTTATATTGTAAACTTCTTCACTCAGTCAATACTATTATTATCTAAAATGACCAAAACAATATTATTAAAAACAAATAATCACCCCATAAAATCATTGTATTAGTGTCTGAAAGTCCAGTCAGCAAGTCAAGTGACACTGATAAATAAGACTGCTGCTTGTTTCTTTTCTGTGGTAGTAAAAGAAAAAAAAAAGTTTATTTCTGGAAAGAAAATGGTTTTTGTCCCTTAACGGAACAAAATCTTAGCTACAGAGGTGGCAGAGCAGAAACTAGCTGAGTTGTGAAGGTTTAGGAAGGCATGGGCATATAAAGTCATCTTGCCAATAGGAGTCTTAGAACGCAGTAATATTTAAAGGCAATGAAAAACCACATACATTGTTAGTAGCACTTTGCAGAAAAGAAGAGCAGTGACCATTAGTTCTTTCAAGTGACCCAAAAAAACCCAACAAAACATATGTTTGCATTCCAGTGAAAGTGTCTCCTGGTGGTTATAGTAAGTTGAGGAGGTGATGTTATACCAGAAAGGCAAAGTCACTGTCAGGAGGAGGTTGGGGTGGATGAATGTGTCAACAGAACATCAGGCTTTAACACAATATACTGCTGTTTATTATCTGGTATCAAACAACATTTATTCCTTTAAGCATGACCTTGCTGATCATTCCTGAACTGTAGCCATCTGTAATGGCAAACATGCTATTTTGTGGTTTCATTTGAGGAAACTGGGGTGTGGATTTCTTCTGCTTTTACTGGGTAAACATGCTCTGTCTTTTACAATGCCAGCAGCACAGTAATGCCTATGAATACCCTCTATGCTGTTTGTCAGTGAGTCACTAATGCACCATGCAAGACCAAGGAATAACTCAATGAAAACACCATTTACGCAATAAAATTAGTCCTAAATATTAGCTTGCGCAAATCTTTTTCTGCTTTGAACTCAGTGACTCCCAGGTGTGAAACTGAAGGGCAATGCATGCTCAGCAAACGTTCTCAAACAAATAAAAACCTTAAAAAAAATAAAAAAATTAAAAAAACCTAAAGCACAATCTGTTTTAGGAGTGTGGGATCGGGGTGAAACTCATTTCCTCGGTGTTGCCCCTGAGTGTTGTGACTCGGCTCTTGGCCAAGTAATCCAGGCGGACAACAAGGTGAACGGCTTGGTCTGCTGACTACCTTTAGTTCCTCATTTCTTTATTTCCCAGATATCTGTGGGGGGGTTCAGGGTTATGGCCGAGTGCACTGGCTGCCAATGTGTTCAGAACAGCAGCAGCTTACTTCTTGCAGCTCCAGTTATATTGATTGGAAATGTACATGAGCTTCATGTGACATTTCCAAACGGTATGTAAAAAAGTAAACAAACTCTGCACACAAGTCTCAGATTCATTATCTACAGGAAACAAAGGTGGCAACAAAGTCAACTGATTGCTTCAGTTACATTTTCCTCGCCTTTATTTCCATGACATTTAAATCTACATTTAAACAAAGCGTGTTGACTTTTAAGTGTGTATAAAATCCCAAGACATTCATTTGGTATCTTCATTTACATTTAACAGAAGAGAGTGTTCAGAGATTCTGTCTATTCAAAGGGAGGTTAAACAAAACACACTTTGCGCTTGACTCCTTTATGTTTTGAGAGAATTGTTTTCAATTATTTCTGTGCGCTCGCAAGAAAAGAAAGCAGGAAGCAGCAGCAAAATGCTCTATAACTGTTGATAGAATAAATCCAAGACAGTAAATGGCGTAGATGGTGAAAATCACAGCCAACGACAATAATAAAACAAGTAAACAGGTCTGCCAGCTATTCCAGCAGAAGTGTTTTTGCAGTAATTTTAATACAAACAGTTTGACACTTCAGTTTAATCCAGACTGATTTAGACACTGATTTGCCTCATTTAACCACCAAACATCAAAGTAATTCATTTTCTCCATCATCTTTAAAAGGTTATGAATGGCTCATAAACTTCCGTGCACGCAGAGCATAACGGAAGAGTTTATACATGTATGAGGCTTTGACTTCGACTCAGTAAAACTGTGAAAGAGTAGAATCTCTCCTGTGAAACATCACTGTCGGATCTGGATATAAAGTTGAAAATCCCGAAGGCGTTAGCAAACACTTGCCCTTTTCAACTGCATTGCCTCAAATAAAAAGTGGTAGTGAGTTAAAAACCGGAGAAAAAACATGGGTTGATAAACTCCTGGTGATTTTGAAAAGCATGCAGCTGGAATGCAAATCAGACAAAGGCCTTGCGATGCTGCAGTCTACTGGTAAACACTTTGTTTTCAGAGAATATTTGTAACTGTAGTTGTAACCCTGTAAAACATACCGTTTGTTTTACCAGTGTAATGCAGTAACCTTAACATGGCAAATTGGAGTGGATCAAATTAAGGATTCATGACATAAAAGGACCAAATATACTTATCTAACAAAGGGAATTTGAAGTAAATACAAACCATATCTCATATAAGCCTTAAAGTAAATTTAGCCATTAGGTCAGTTTAGTCTCCATCCACTCTTTCTCTTTTTTTATTTTTTAGCTTGTACAGATTCCAATATGTTCACAACATTTCTGACTCTATGGTGTTGCCTGGATGCTAATTTCACCTGTCTGTTTGATACTGGTTGACTGATATACTTGCTGTGTTTTACAACCAGTACCAAAGTTTATAAAGTGGCGACCTCTGGCATTTCAACAATGGCTCAATTTTACAACCCCAAAGACTGCAGTTCCTCAAATGGCCACTTGAGGCTGGCTCTATAATCGAGTCAGTCCCCATAGACCTCCATGTTGAAATGTCAAACTTACTAAAACAAATACACCTGTTTACAGCCCGGTGCAAATAATGGTTTTGGTCTCTATGGCTAATCCCTGCCTTCATGACAACTGCATTGGAGGTGATTTTGCTACTCACCAGTTTCAATTGTATTAATGCTTAAAATTATGCAGAGACAGGTGGAAACCGTCACAGGACAGTCCATAGCCTAGAGACACTTGCAGGGTCCACCTCAGCTCCACTCATGCATTTGCATGCACTCAAGCTCATTTTTATATTGGCAAGAAGTTATAAGGAGTCAGGGACTGCCAAGAAGATGACAATTGGAGCCACCGCATTGAGCTTCAAAACAGACATGTCTAAACTGCACAGACTGTACATAAAAATGGTAAAAAACCATAACATATTTCGTTTGATAAAACACCAATTTTATACCAAATGGTATAAAATGGAATCAATAAGCCAAAGAAGCTAAAAAGCCATGTATTGTAGAGGGGAGTCCTGTGATAATTCTTTATGGATTTCGCCCTGCGATCACCATCTTTTACAAACACAATAATTTGATCTTTTGTTCAATTAAAGTTTCAACGTCTAGAGCTTTATACATGCAATTAATTGAGATGGAAAAGGAGGATCATGCCTGAGGTCACCAGAACTCAAAATGTCAGAATTCCATAGAAAGGAAGATGTTTCATGCTCTTTCAGTGAAAATGAGATCATAGGAACACATTTCTGCTATCTGATATCTGGTTTCATCTAAACCTCAGGAAACAGATCAATACAAGCTCAACATTGCCTCCTCATTTAATGGAACCACCATGACAGCAATAAATGAAACACCAGGCTCCAGAACAAAATTTGCCTTTTATGTTTTCCATGGTGAACATTGGAACAGTAAAAAGCAGATTTATCCCCAGGTATTAAAACAGGAAAATTGCTATTTATGTTTCTTTTCTACAAGCCATTAGCTAATCTGATTTCTACCCACGAGCTTTAGCAACTTCCCACCAACTGGACGCAGTCCTATCACCATAGGAATGTTACCTGCTCCAAACCAACAAAGTGGGTGGTTGATAGCCGGAGCAGAGCCAGGTAATGTTGGCCGGCTAGCAGAATGTGTTGATGATTAGCACCCCTCCACCATGGTTCTACTATCAGATCTGCCTCATTTTACAATAGACGAGAAAATGAGCAGCAGAGAGTAAATGAAATGGCTCACAATGGGGTCTAGGGATCTGGAAAATGACCAATATCATACATTTCTTTCCTTTTTTCAGATAGACTCAGCACATACAACCTTCTAGACATAATGAGAACATGTCAATCTCCACTAAAACATTATTACTATTCCTTTTTACAGTACCTCAGTCATTTACTGACACTCTTAGCTCTTTAATTTGATTCGAGTGGAGTGGAATTGCAGATAACAGGTCAAATATTAAAGCTCCTCTTTTTCAGATCTGTTATTGAGGTGCAGCTGGCTCACCTCAGATTAGGACTCCTGCCAGTTCTTGCTGTATTCTGACCTCCACAACTCCACAACCTTCTTGTGACAGGTGGTTCAAGTTCTTGGCAACGGTGCAGCACAACATATCCAGATATCCACTAAATAAATCACTTCTGAAAAGAGGCTAACGGATTGTCAGTGACAGGTTAGTCGAGTAGCAATAACAAACTAATGAAGTAGTAACTGAAATCAGTTGTTTTCTGCCATAACTAAAGAAAAGGTGTTAAATAAAAGGCAGAGGAAATTATGCATGATGTGAAGAAAAGGGTGAATGGGACAGAATAATTATACAGGGTTTATTTCCTCAACTGATGGGTGAAAAAAGAAAAACTATTTTGCTAAGTCCTGGCTGTGAAACCATATGAATAAATCTGCATGCTATCATTGGGCTTGACATCACATAGGTGGGTGAGGCAAGCATCTAACAGGACCATGCAGCGCATGAGGTGAGGAAAATGACATAAGGGTTGCAGCCGAATAATCAAAAATATTAAGTTCTATATCTTAAACACTGGATAGAAAACATTATTAGGTTAGGTAAAGATGTGAAGGAGAGGACAAAGGAAACCTCAACTGGGGCAGTAGGAGGAAGCAACAGCACTAAACTATGCAATCATGAGATGATGGATGTTGTTGACATGAGTCCGCTGCGGATGCTGCTTTGCTTTGAATGGTGATGTTTCATGGAATAATAGGAAAGCATTTTCTCCTTTCCTCTGTTACAGCATGGAGCAGTGTGTGTTCTATACTAAAGGAGATAAGAAAGGAAGCACTGAAGTGCCTTTCCTTACCATTTACAACATTCAAGCAGGTCTTAACATGGCTGCCCCTTAGATATTTTTCTGTTATTTCACTCCATTCGGAACCTTCATAAGCAAGGAGGCCCTTCAGCGGCAACCAAGCTTTCTCAAGTTTTTATCACAAGGTCATAAAAAACAAAATCAGTACAAAAACATCACAATATCATGTTTGGGTGAATGAAACGGCATGGTTTTGGATGATTCAGACAGTATTGAAAGGCGTTACAATAAAGAAGTGTTGTATACTATGTATGCTCTAGATTTAGTGTATGGATCACTATCAACCACAAAAATGGTCATGGACTAGTTGGATTTTGCTAAGCCACAAAGCAAGACCCTAAAAAAGCAGAGAACTGAATCATACACCGATCAGCCACAACATTGTGACCACTGACAGGTGAAGTGAATAACATTGATCATATTGGTACTATGTGGTGTTCTGCTGGAAAACCTTGGATTTTAACATCCATGTTGATGAGACTTAGACACCCAGATAAACATTGTCCCAGAACAAGCACACTCCCTCATGCAAATGCAAATCCCAAATGTCACTGGCCTACCCCCACAGGAAAATGAACCCCACCACATGGCAAAAACATCAACCAATCAGGAACATCTTGAAGAACATGACAATGGTCCAAGATGTTGATTTGACCTCCAAACTTCCTAGACCCCATTCTGATCAAGCATCAACAGGATGCAGTGGAACAAGTTTGATAGACAGAGGCCCCACTGCACAAGCCAGAGCACCCAAAGGATCCACTGCCAACGTCCTGGTGCCAGACCCCAAAGGACACCCTGAGAGGTCCTCTGGTCCATGCCCAATGGTTCAGAGCATTTTTGATGAAATAAGGGGGACCAACACAATATTAGGCAGGTGGTCATAATGTTATGCCTGATCGGTGTGTAATCTGTCAGATTATGATAATTAAACCTCCTTCATCTGCAAAGACTGTCAGTTTTTGACTGATGGATCGGAGGTCATCTTTGATTAAATCAAATGATTGTTCATCAAACAGGTTGTCAGGGTCAGGGACAGTTCTTTAATTATTATTGGACCTGAAGCTATTTTTTTTCCTTTACTTAAGTTTAATGTATTCAATGGATTTTTTTTTTTTTCTGTTCTTACATTTTCTTTTTTTTTGCCTCAATTAAACATGTTTAACAGAAATGAACAATGATGAAAGGAAAATGTGCATGTGAAATTATATCAAAGCATGCATTCATTTGTACTTAATAAGTCAAATGAATGATTATATGTACTGTCCCAGTCATCCTAGGTTCTATTTAAATGCTACAAAAAAGGAGAAACTTTACAAAAAATAGTATTCCGCACATCCTTTGAATACAATATAATCCACTTTGCTCCTCATATGGATAGGTAATATGCTCAGTATTACTTTCTTTTATTTATGGAAAAAAACTCACACAAGGACAGATATTAGAAATTTAAACATTGTCCCAGTCACCCTTAATTCACACTATCCAAATCCAGCCCCTCTCATGCTGAAGTCCACAAATACTTTACAGGCTGACTCCTCAATATGCATTATGTCCACTCCATCAGATTGCTTTGTGCTGAAGAGACTGTTGCTGTTTACCGCCCTAATGTGATGAAACTGTTATGAGAGACTGTCTGGGGGAAGGTTGTGAGATTCATCAAGAAGTGAAAGCCTGTCATATCATTACAGTGGTTAAAAAGATTAACCATCCCTGTCGCAGCATGATCCAGTGGCTAAGAGCCGTTTTAGGCCTAAGACTTTCAAATTACACAAGAGCCACTGATATGAATGAATGCAAAACCACTGAAACCAAGTTACTAATTATAGTGAAGATAGCTGCTTAAAGAAATATGTACGTCAGTATGCAACGGATAATTTCATATGTTGTGAGTGAGTGCACACAACTCTCATGTAAACTTCTGTTGTTGAGCAGCTTCCTATCAGTAGCTGGTGCTGCATTGCTTAGTGGTAATTGCTCTTTACCATTTGAGATGTCTAGCCACAATGTCCTACCATTTTGATTTGTTGACACACCTGTAGCTTGCATGAGGCTGTTGTCAACCCAAACTAACATTGCACTTTTACAATATTACTAGCCTCTGATTGGCTCAAAGGTGAGGCAGATTACCCAGCAGGGCTACCATCACAAGCCAGAGAGGCCTTTTCACAAAACAGATTTTGACATATGACAATAGTAGTAGTGCTTGGCTTGTAGTACTTGGCTTGTAGTATTTGGCTTATAGTACTTGAAAATCATAAAATGCAGATTTCCATTTGCCTGTTCCAGCTTCAGGGTCTGGGTGGTATTCATGGTGACTCACTGTAACACTGTCATGAATTAACTGGGACATGTGAATAGAACAGTGGCACCTGTGCTTTTTCATCTTCTTAAAAGTCAAAATGTCTGCTATAGAAATGTCTGCTGTTTCTCATGGGGTATTTCCACCAACACAGAACTGGTTCCGCTCTGGTTCATGAACCTGCATGTTTCCTCAGAGAGCTTCTTAGCCGAAGAGAAACTGGGAACCAAATTATCCATTGTGATGTTTTGACCTATAGTTAAATGCAGAAATCAAGAATTTAATTCACAAAATGACCCTGAGGATGCCGCTGTACTACATACTACACCTTGTATATTGTAGTCACACATTGTCTGATTGTCTGCACTGCTTAGCCTTTTTCTTCAGGTTCCTCTGTACATCTTCCCCAGACCGTGTTCTTGCATTGCCCTTTCCATCCATGGCACAAGGTGTAGTAGCCTCACACATCCAAAAGACCTTGATGAACATTTTGTGCCATTCAGGGGCAGGTGCTAGTTCTTACAGTACCTGCCCGGCAAGTCTACAAATGTGGAATTAACTGTGACACAATGATTGTCGCTGAACTTCCCCCTGCTGGTGGTTAAACCACATGGCAGCTTTTAGGTAATATGGGAAAGTTCCTGAGTGCAGGCACAAAGCTGTGGTCCTCTTGAATGTCTTCATATCTCTCATATCACTCATCTTGGCCTGTGTTTGGACATGTTAAACCTTTGCAGTTGGACACATGTGACTGTCTGGCATATATGTGTGTGCACATCTATCTCCCTGTATGTTTCTGTGTGTGTTAACCTCCCAGCCTCAGTATGGCAGTATGTGTCTCCAGCACTGTGGGCACAGAGCACAGAGCTAACAGCGCTGGTCCTTTCCAGTGAAAACCTGTCAGTCTGTGGATTCCCTCAGTCCCTCCTCCATAACACAACAGCAGCAGAGTTCAACTCAAAACCTCTCCACTTAGAACTTTGTCTCCCACGAGCACTCAGCATATTGCCACTCTTTTCTCCTCAGCCCAGTTAGAATTGAAAAGTTAACTCACTGATGTGTGAAGAGCAGGAAGACAGAAGTGTGGATTTGCTTTTATTTTTCATGTGGTCTTCCAAAAAACCTGAGAGGAGAAGCAAATGAAACCAGGAACATTAGTTTGATATTTAGGACTGATTTCTGTTTGGTTGCTGCAACAGAATCAATCTAGAGCTCAGAGTAAACTAGTCATACAAGGTAATTACAATAGCTCCAACCCCCATGACTCGGTTGTTTTTGTATAGAACCTGTCAGTGAATTCCCCTCAGTAGCCCAACCATCTGAAACTACAAGAAAACTCAATAAATAAACCTCAGAACTTAAACTCCCCATAGTACACATAAATTAGATTTACAGCCAGGTTCACAGACTTCAGACAGAAACAGATTAAAAACACAAGTATAATGTTTTACATGCTTCTCTCTGTGCTGGTCTCACATAGCTGCACATGTTTTCATTTAGAATAATTTATATTCCAGATATACCAGCCCCAGAGCTCAACTAAATTTCGTATTCCCTATGGAGTGTCATACAGAATGTTGGTTGTGTTGTAATCTAAACAGTGTCTGCAGTACAGTTTGGTGTAAAGGTGCAAAACTGTGAAAATCAGAACAGAAATCTTCACCTAATGGATGTACTTTTTAAAATTATATTGTAAAACTGACTTTATCCATCAGCAGTTATGTGTTCTAGAGCAGCGGTCCCCAACCTTTTTTGTGCTATGGACCGCTTTCATCTCAGACAATATATTCACGGACCGGGCTACAAGGGGTGTGGACAGATATAACGATAATAGTTCAAGTTTTTTTCTTTCAAAAAACTCCAAAGGCCTGTCTTTTAATGCAGGGTGGTTGGTCTCCATGTGTCTCTCATTTGCTAGCTTGTCGCCACATATCATGCAGAGTGGGCTTGGTGCTTGAGAATCACCTGTAGCGATAAACCCGCATTATAAGTAAGACTCTTGATATTGTCTATGAAATGCAGCTTTCTTTTTCTTGGAAGTCATAGGCTCTTCTTCTTCTCATGTCTCCTTATTGCCCCCCCTCCAAAGAAGCTCTCCAAAGACGTTTTGTTTTTTACTCATGTTTGCAGCTTGTGGGCCTAATTTTTAAGGTACATATCATGTGACCAAGACGAGCATCTTGACATGCGTCAAGAGACACAGACGACACAGGCTGATGTATTCGGTCATTTTTCAAAATAAAACATCTTTCAGACTGATAATCAATAAAATATTTTTTATATTCACTCTTTCTGAGCGGCCCGGTACCAAATGGCCCACAGACCGGTACCGGTCCACGGCCCGGTGGTTGGGGACCACTGTTCTAGGGGAATATGGGAACAATGTACATGTTTATCAAGTGCTAGGCCTCAGTGGCCGTGAAATAATACAATTTACATCGGCCTCAGTTGCACTTTGTTGCATTGCTTTTTTCTAAGTACATCTAGCGGGGAAATTACAGAACGGTGATGCATTCTTCCTTGAGATTATACGTTGTGAGTTGCGTAGTCAGAGCACCATCAGTAAAAGCTTTACTAATCTGTTTATACTTTGGATCACACTGAGCAAAGTGGACATTTGTTGTGGAATATCAACGCTGACTTATCTGCATCTCTCTGCAGATGATGTAACAATTGTTAATGTATCCAAGCTTGTTCCAGTTTCTTGTGGTTATCACCTCCTCTCCTCTCCCTTTGTAATGGCTGCCAAACACCAGTGTTGTTGCATCTTTAGAAGTGAGATAAGTCAGAGAACAGTCGAAACAGATGGTGGAAGCAATCCTCGAAACAAAAACAACAACAAAAAAACTGATTTTCTGCTCCAGTGTTGAAAATTTCCCGTTGAGCTAAAGCAGAGGGCAGACTGTGGAGCAATATCAGTAAAATATTACAAGTAGCCATTTATGATCTTCTCAGTGAGAGGGTAATTAAGATGCGCATCACTTTAATAGACAAGCAGTCAGTGAATATAAATGTGCGTGGTCCTATTCATTATTCTGAGCTACTGTATGAGAAGGTAAACTAAAGCCCCGGGTGCGTGTTGGTTCCCAGAATGTTATCATCATGGTTACATGTGTGGAGCCCAGACTCACAAATTCATTCCCTAATATTCCTTCTCTTAGAGTATTTCTCTGAATTATTCTTTATCCTGAGGTCCTCTACCGCAACAGATGTGTTTTGTGAATTGTCTCATTTCAGACAGAGTGAATTACAGAATAATAAGCTATTTAGGCCCTAAAGAGAAAATGAAAAGTCTGAAATTAAAAAGGAAATGGCAGGATATCTTAACTAGGGGGATTGCTGTTTTGGGGCAACTAGAAGTGGTTCTTTAGAAGTTAAGACAAGAAACGGTCTACAAAAATCCTGTAAAATGTCAAAAATAATCATCTCTAATGCTGTTGCAAATACACTGATTTGCTAAAAAACAATACCTCTTTTTTTAAGTTATAACGGCTCATTCTTGCCCTTTCTCTAGTAAAAAATTCCCATTGCTATAAAAAACAGTGTGGTGACTCAGTTTGGTTGAATACATAACCCATAGTGTACAGGTCAGATAAATATCCCACTACTGTCTGTTCCCCCTCCGGCTAGGATACTGTATTTATCACTTAATGTTACACAAGGTCTCATGCTTCTCTCACATGTCATCCTCTCTCTCCCATATCCTCCACCTTTTGCCATCTCCCTCTCCAAGTGTCTATTTCTGTCACTGACCCTCTCCAAGTTTCTCTGTTATGGCCACATCTTTGTCTGAGGTCACTTGCTCCACATTCAATCTTGCTAACGGACAAAATGATGACATTATGTTAAGTGATGAATTTAATGTGCTGATGAAAAGGAACTGGCTTGTGGGCTGCAACATAACGTGGAGACTGACAACAGAATTTCCAAGAAGGGTTTCATTTGAATAAATACATATCTTAAGTTTGCATCCAGCAGATTAAGTACAAAAGCATGAGAGGCCAGAAGAATACAGTGTGCTCCAGCAAGAGGAGAATGCACGCCTCCCCTGGCATGCCTTTTCAGGTGTGGACAGTTAAGACAATAAAGAACATGTATCACCTAAAGACTCTTGCATTGCTACAGACACTCGCTGGCAGGGTCATCCATCCATTAGCTATAACCGTCTTATCCTGGAGCCTTTCCCAGCTGTATTTAGGTAAGAGACACACTCAGCGGGCTAAAACAAAGAGACAGACATCCATGCACACTCACACCTATGGCCTATTTAGAATTACAACCCTTCTATGTGTGTTTTGGACTGTGGGAAGAAGCCAGAGCACCCAGGAGAACTTTCTTGCCCGGAGGCGGCAATGCTAACCACTGCAACACTGAGCAGGCCTGGAAGTGTCATAAATACACATACACATCTTCAACATGAACTGAAAAAAGAGATACGAGATGTTTAGACATATTTTATACTTTTGCATGAGGTGCAAGTTTTTCTCTGTATCTTTAGCCTGGTAGTGGAGATGTTGCATGAAACAGCATTATTGGCTTTTGGCAAGTCGACATGTAGCCTATTAAATGGACTTCCATGAAACTTTGATTGCGTGAGGTATACAGTATGTCTTCTGTCCAACATGAACTAAGTATTGGTTTGCACAAAGTTTAATCCAAAACCAATTAGCTTCAAAAGGGTGAAATTGCTATTGTGAGCAGTTAGCATAGTGGTATACAGTAGGCTCAAAGCATCTTCTTCAATCTACGTTCTTGTGTAGCAATGGACTGGCAGCAGGCTGATAGCATCTTCACACCATGTTAGTTTAGGGTAGTCATTTCCAACCCTGCAACAATTTCACCTTTGCCTCCTAGTTTCACCACAGCCAGCGGGCGTCAGGCATCGTGGGGTAGTCTCATTTAAACCAGTGAAAGCTGCTTCTCTCCTTTCACATTGCATCATTTGTGATGGAAGCACAGGAGCTCAACAGTAAGCACACTTTACTTTGATCCACGTTTGTTCATTCTCATTTACAATATTTTCAGTAAAGTCAGTATTATTTGTTTTCCAGGATAATGACTTGCTGAGAGGGTGGGCTTCGTCGACAACGCACCATTATGTACGCTCAGAATGTGAAGCACTGTGGATTATACTGATACAGCATGCTTATTTTCCCCTCCACAGTAAGTTTTATATATGCACAATACTGTTGAGTACCAATAGGCTTTTTTATGGCTACTGAGCAACACCGGCAACATGGCTCTAGGCACAGCACTGTCAGTCAGTCTATTACTTTGTTCTACATTACAATATCTCAACTGAATGGATTGTCAGTGCATTTTATGAAGATATTCTTGGACCCTAGAGTTGCCCCTATTCATAAACACATCAGTCCTTTCTCAGCTCAAGTAATACAAACTAACAGTTTACTCTTTTAAATTGAAAAAGTAGTTGTCTTAGCTAGAGAAAACTTGTAGAATGAGCTAGAACATAACTTCCAAATATAAGTTTTAGAAGACATTACCCTTATAGGCCAGTACTTTGTAAATAGTGGTATGACTATGTCCTATCTATGTCTTGACACATGGAGACAGATCTTGAAGTTTCTAGTTTCCTTCCACTTTTAAGGGAGATACAAAAATCAGGAGGTCATTTAGTAGAATATTATTAGCATAGTATATTTAATTGGAGCAGTGTTGCTCAGTAGCGTTGCTAGATAATTTAAATTCTCAGTAGCATGTTTTTTTATTGATAAAGTAGTGCAGTAGCATAAGCTACATTTTCACCAGCATTTCTGAAGTAACAAGCACAGCAGAGCTTTTAATGTGGTCTGAAACAAAACTGCATGCATAGTCGACGGAAGCACTTACAAATAGTCGTGACATTTTGTACCAATACTTGCAGTCTGCAAACGCAAGCTAGCAGCTAGTCACCAGCTAGCTGCTGGCTAGCTTTGTGTTCCTCACTGTCTGTAGCCAGAAACTGAATCAAGAAGTTATTACATAAAGATTTTTTTTTTTTTTTCAAAATACATAAATTAAAGTACTTTTACCTTTTGGTGTAGCTTAGCTTGTTACATTTTTTTTTCTGAAGCTAGTTTCAGTGAAGTGAAGCGTCATTGAAAAGTGTAGCTAGCTAAGTTAATAGTTACTCTACTTTAAAATAATTTACCCAACACAAAATTCAGGGTGTAGGCCTACTTTTTGTTTTCTTTTTGAGGAAAAAC
>OMNN01025931.1:0-11034 GCA_900302755.1 Chromis chromis
CGCAGCGCGGCGCAGCCTGATGATGTCACGGCACATGTGCCGGGCCAGCTTGGTGAGGCGGGTGGCCTGCAGCAGGAAGGCCTGCTTGGTCTTCATGGAGGACTTGGGGCTGCCGCTGTTTCGCATCGGCACCATGTGGTTGGACTGGCGAGGAGCGTGACCCCTTGAGCGAGACTCCTGAGAATCGAAGGAGGGACAGAAAAGGCAATGAGCAGCTGAACTGCTGACAGAATATTTAAAAATAAACACTACTGAGGCTCCAAGTCCCACTTCAATTCCAGGCGGCTGTCTGTTCCACTAGCCTCTGTGTCAGTGTATTTAATATGGAGAGTACGCTTATGTCAAAAGCTCACAGGGAGCAGTTTTGAAGGTTTAAAAAAAATCACTTTGTTTTAAAAAATAACAACATATTTAAATGTTACTGTGCTCTGTACCCCATAACCCACTGGCAGGATTGAAAGGCGTCTTATTTAAAAGAAACACACCAAACTTGCTTCATTTATCATAGCAGGAAACTAAAAACAGTGATTTTTAACTTTCTCACAGTCCTTGAATTAATGTGACTTTCAGTTTTGTTGGGAAATACAACAAAAATCTAAGCTAGAAATTGTGATATTTAATCAAAAATCACAGTTCTGCGTGTCTCATTTAAAAATTGTCATAAATAAACCATTTGCAGTGTCCACATACTGTAAAAAAAAAACTTAAGATTTTACATTCTACACGATTCTGCTGCAACCAACAGTCGTGACAAAAATTCAGGAACTTTTCAAGTTAACTGTGCTGAACTGCAGACTGTTACAGAGCAAGTCTGGGAACATATTAAAACTGTAAGTAGTAAAGTATCTATAGTTTGCAGAGCCACGATTTTCTTTCCAGTATTGATAACCCCTGAGAGAACTTGGAGAAATATTGTCTGAGTTTTTTCAAAGAAATTCAACTTCTGCTTTAAGTTTTTTTTATGATTTATGGCATTCTAACTTTGTTATACTGCACAGAGGACATTCTAAAGTTCTCTCTACTTCTAGCTGTGGTTGTGCTGTTCCCACTGAGGTGAAGGACTTTATATTGCTCAGAGTGAGTAAACATGTGACACTAGCAAAATAAAACGTCTTGGGGTTCAGAGGGTTAAATAAAACAAGTTTTATACATCTAAAACTAATCATTCGAGCAACAAATTCTACCTTCATGAAGGTTTTGATGTTCAGCTGTTGTTGAAACTATTTTACAGAGGAGGTTGATTTAAGTCATCAGTCACTGTGGGGGCTGCAGTTTGTGCTGCTGTTGAACTGTATTGTGTAAGACAATCAGGCGATTTTAATATTTTGTCCACCTCGTTTACGCCTTTGAGGATAATTACAGCCTCCAAAACAACCGTAAAGTTGAATCAGCACCCTTCTGAAAACAGTTTCAATAAAAACAGAACATTAAAACCCTTCATGAAGGGAGAATTTACTGCAGGGCCACTGTATCACACCAGATAACCGGCAGCTGAGTGTGTGTTGTGGTAAAGAGGCCGACCTTTCCGCACGTCGTCGATTTATAAGATTAGTATAGGCTGCATTCCAGTTCCTCAGCATATTATTACTGAAAACAAACATATTATGTCTACACTCATTGGCTTTACAGTTCAGTTAACATTTACATTAGGATGATAGAAGGGTAAATACAGTCGCAGGGTCGTTGTCGATCCTGCAAAGCCTTTTTATTGCCAGTTATAACAAAATAAAGGATCAACACCTTCTAACTGGTAAGTTTTCTCACTCCAAAGACGTCAAAGTGGAATGTGTGTAAATTTATTAACAGCTAATAAGCAAGATAGAGGACGGGATATTGTGAGCACCATGAATAATTGATGGCGGCAGCGCAAGGCATCACTTATATACTGTAGATGTTACATTTCACAGCCCTGCAGTCGTGCAAATTCGACTTATGCTTCCCAAAGTCATTTCTAATGCAAATTTATCCTGCTCTCTCGCACAGATTTCGAGGAATTAAAAAGCTTTGTTTTTCTGTAATCTCTCAAGCCTTGGTTTTAACATTTAAACATGTTTTGAGCAACACTGGTTTCGTCAAATTTGATCCTCTCTGTATTTTAGGACTGCCTGAACTTACGTTGCTTGCTGGAGTGGGGGAGGTCCTCTCCTCTGGAGCCTCGGCTCTGCTCGGCATCTTCAGACCACCGTACTTCTTCCAGTACATCCAGCAGGAAACGCACAGACGGCACTGCATGTTCGGAGGCCCCCATGAGTACCACTGGGCCGACTGCATGGCTGTTAATGTACAAAATGCATTAATGCTTGTTAGGGATTGCAGAAGGGAAAATGGTCTCAAGGCACTCAGAAAATCGATCTCTTCTCCACTATCCCCGTCTCTCTCTGAACGAATGTATCAATATTCATACTCCAGAAGGACTCACGCTGCATGGCTGCTATTGACTGTAAAGCAAGTAATAAACATTTGTCCACACAGGTACATGGACAGGTGGAAGGATAACAGACGATGTGATGGATATGGATTTAAATTTTGCTGGTTTTAATTAAATTCTACTTCCAGATTTTAGCACGATTTGGCAAAGCATGAGGAAAATTTATTGATTCACTGTCGCCAATTTTTACATATCCTATGATTTGCATTCTGGCAGCTCAGAATGGCTGCAGTTTAGCTTCTACTCAAAACAAACAGCAGCGTTATTTGCATATCGCTGTAGCCAACACTACACTCCTTGGTGCATTAATTTTAAACAGACCACCAATTTGTGAGGTTAGGGTAAGAAACATGAGGCGCAGGAACAATTCATGAATCAATCTGACTGCCAAGAACAGATATTTTGATAAATAATTGTCATTTATCAAACAAAAATGTCATATTTTCTGTTGCAGTTCTGTATATGTGAGGATTTTCTCTGTGTCATATCATTATTAATTAGATATCTTTAAGTTTTGGACAGTGGATCGGACAAAACAAGGAATGTAAAAACACTTTCTTCTTAAACTGTTCATGACATTTTAAGAAAAATGTGTATAATTGTTAGCTTGTAGCACAGCAGGTTCAGAGCTTGCGTTCGTAAATGGATACGCAGATTTGCAGGCACATTTTTACAGTATTCCCAATTCTTTTCTTTTTTTAGGGTTTATTTTCAGGTATTTTTTTGCCTTTATTTGTGGGGACAGTGAAGAGAAGTAAAAGAAATGCAGGAAAAAGTGCAAGGGAATGACAGCAAATTGTTTGTGGATGAGATCTGAACCAGGAAGCCACTGCTCATGACATATGTGACCATGTGGTATTACAACCTAACCACGGAATATCTCAAGTTTAAGTAAAGCAGCAGTTGTTGTTACCTCACCCTCATCTAGACCCAAAAGTAGGAAGATACTTATTAATTTCTTGATTTCTAACAGTTGGAGTTTCTAATAAGATGAGCAGAGATGATTAAAATGAAAGCAAAGCATCTTTTCTAGAGTCACAGAAACTACATAGTGAACTCTTTAGCTGACTAGCACATCATTTGTCTCCCTTTCACTCCTAATTGACCGACGTCCACTGCCTTAGCGATTTAATTTCACACTTGTCCTGCTTAACCACACACTCATGCACAAATAAAACTCACTGTAGCAGCTCTCGCAGGCTCTGCCCCCGCCTGCTGCATGGTAGGCCCCGGGGCCCGCTCCATTCACTGTCGCCATCTTGCCATTGGTCATTGAGATCTGGTTGGGGTTGGGTTTGTTACTGTCAGAGAGAAGAAGAAGCAATTTAGAAGACAGAATGACTGCAGCCGTCAGTGCTTTAAATTAGAGCACACTGGAAATGATCATCTTGCCACTACAGGAGCAGCAATAAAATCTACATCTGAATAATGAAATGTGAAATGAAGAGACTTACTATGTGGGGATATAAACCTGCTTCAGTTTGCTTTCTGCCTCCGCTGCCTTCAGTCTCTTCTGCTCGTGGAGAAACACAGTGGATTTATTCATTAATAACAAAATAAAAGATCTCGTGTTCAACAAACATCCTCTCAGACAATTAGGAACCTTTTAGAATCAGCTCAACAGTCTGAAATTAAGAATATTGGATTACAAATGTAATCATTTATTGTGCATTTCAAAGGTGGGGTTTTCTGTCTTCTTGGAACGTAATAGTTTGCGTCACCTTCCACCGAGTACAAAAAGCAGATTTATCTCTGAAGACATGAGAAATACTCTCAAGGTTAATCCTATATCACATCCAGTTTATGGATTGATATTCATGGTATGTTCCCATCCTGAGCAACTTTTACACCCTTACTTTAGCTTTTTTGACAATTTTCCTGCAACCAAACTCCCTGTCAGTGTACCTTTAAACCGACACTACACTAGTTTTACCCATAAAGGACAGTTTATGCAGCATTCAGCCTGTAAACAGCTGTATAATATTGTTTGTTGCTGTAGGAAGGAGGCTTTCTTAAGTCTCCATATCTTGGGCTGGACATGCAATTAGATTTTTGACAGAAAATCCACACTACACTTAAGAGGTATAGAGTTTCAAAGATGTTATTATATTACAGCTCTAATGAAAGAGGTAATTGCATTAAAAATGTTAAGATCCAACATTTTTAAGCCTCACTCATATGGAGCAACATTCAGTAATTCTTAAATGGATTTGTAAAAATTTACTTTAAACTTTGCAGTAGCTAATAAGACGACAGCAGAAGATGTGAAGGAAAGAAACAGAAGTATGTGACAGATGTACAGACAGTTATAATAAACAAATAAAAACATACATTTAAGACCTGGAAGACAGGACAAAATAACTTTACAAAGCTTAGAAAGGTTAAAGAACAGAGTACAAATGCATTTCGGTTGTGTTTTATTGAATCTAAGCAGCTTTAAGTTACCCTGTGGAGTTTTTGCCCACTAATAGTGCTACGGAGTTGTGATGAGTGGGTCCTGGTTTTTTTATGTTCTTATATAAACGTGAAGAAAAAAGCACTTAAGTTGCATAACGATAGATGTAAACAGAAACGCCTCAGGGCCACTTTAAGCTGTTAAAAACTGTCAGACTGTCCACAACACAGCCAAATAGCATTTGGCTGTGTTGTGGACAGTCTGACAGTTTTTAACAGCTGCATAATAATAATAATTTATTGCTTCGAGGCAGTAATCTCACCTGTTGCACATATCTGTCTGTGGTCTTCCACATGTAGTAGTACTCTATGATACTGGTCAGAGACTTCCATGGCAGCTTCAAAGGCAGAAAGAGTAGAATGTGGAGCGATTGGGGGGAGAGAGAGAGGCAGACAGAGAGCAAATTAATGATATTAATATCTCATGTTCTTGCCATCTGGGTGTGAAGCCTTCATGCATATTCATGAGCGAGAGGCATCGTGACCACAGAGGCTGAGAGCTACTGGCTTTGCTTGGTTCTGGCCCCAGACGAAAACACACTCTCTTGCACAGGCAGTGATTCACACATTTAATAAGTATTCATGAGCACCTGGTGCTACGGCATACACCCATATCCTGGCTTTATTGTACAATATAGGTAGATGGTGGGGAGGAAAGTTCAGAAGAATCAAACAGTCACTCCTCCCTCCTCCATAGGCCTGAGAGGCGAGTGTTTAAATTGGTAATTTTGTCCTTCACAGAACAGCAGCTGTGATCGGCTTGAATTAGTGCCGATTACTAATTTGGATTCCTATTGTGACAGATTTGCACTGAAGAGGAAGGAAGCGTCTGCAGAAACTTTTCAAATCTCTACAGCAGCAAAGCCAAAACTCTCCACTGTTCATCAGTATGCTAAACAAGTTCTACTATTCATTACAATAGATTGCAGCCTGCACAGAGAGCAGTTCATTTGTCTCTCACCTTGTAAAATGCAAAAAAATGCAACATAAAAGCTAAAATATTTAAAGAGTATTATTTCTGTATCAGTCTTCATTTATTCAAATGATCTTGGCACCACTTGAGCACTTTGATGCTGCAGATGACTGACATCCCACAGGCAAGAGTGCAGTTGCAAAGAAACACTTACAAAGTCTTGTCGGATGTCGTTGAAGTCTTTTCCATATTTCTCTAGTGCCTCTTCAAACATGGCCGCTTCCGAGGCGCTCCACTCCTCCATCTCATCCCTGCAGAGCACTGGGCCGCCCGCTGGGACCAGTACGCTCAGCGCGCTGGACAGATCGTAATTATGACGATGCAGTGTGTCCATCGCATGGAACTGCAACCACAGAAAGAGGGTTACCATCTATCATTTAAATGGCAATTAGGTGCTGCAGGGTGAGTGTGTGTGCATTTAACTCACCAGTGTGATATCTCGTGAGGCTGCAGCTGCACTCATGTGTAAGCTTGGCTGTCTGACCGAGCTGCTGCAGTCCAACGCTCGGGCAAAGGTCCCCACCGCCCTGAGAAAACACACACACAAACGTAAACAGTTAATATACACTACACATGTGACTTCACTTCTGCATACAACTAATCAGTAGAGGTCTTTGTTTAAAGTTTAAAGCAGAAAATGTTCAGTAAATGCAAATGAGTTGAAAATGCAAACATCACAGTAAATAATGGTTTATTGTTTATTATTATAAAAGCAATTACAGTGATTTAACCACAAATCCTTGCATGATCAATTTTTAATCCACTTTCATTCATTTTTTATAAACAAAAAACTGTGATAAATCCACATACTGAATAAAAGTGAGAATAATGAGCCCGACTTATGAGCCATGCCTCAATGCCACCAATGTGCATTTATTATGTTTACAATCATACAAAAACAGAGTAATAGAGTGGAATATTGTATCAGGGTCATAAAGTTTTAAAAACTAATTATTCAAACTGAAATTTACTTTATTAAACTGCCTATTTGGTTGATTTGATCAGGAGGGTCTCAGTGCAGATGTCAAAGGTGACCTACCGTGCCACCACTAGGAATTGGTCTATCTGTTTGTTGGTAAGTGGACACTCTGGATCCCACAGCTTCTCTTCTAGTTTGGCCTGGTCCCGGTCATCTGCTTCACCTGCAAAACACAAAGGCGTCAGCTTTGAAAACAGAACGGGAACATTACTGCATACCGAAGACGAAGAAACCAATTTATACCCCACACTGATTTTCTACAAGTTAAGTTCATGGTTATAACCCCGTGAAATTGCCCGGAAATTACCTACAAAATGTTCAAAGAAATCACTCGCAACAAGATTGCACAAGAAAGAATATATTCGTTTTTGTCTTTGAGAAATAGCTTATTTAACAGAACCAAGGTTCATCTACTATTAACCGTCTAATGTACCTTCTTGTAACATTTCAGGCACGTCTGCCTGAAAGCGCGGTCCCACTCTGATCTCTCCTTTGTCGGCCAGGAGAGTCTTCTGTGTCGGGTCATACACCAGCGAGTAGAAGAAGGTATCCTGAAGAAGTGAACACATCAGTTAACCAAATCAAGCACAAAGGGTTCTCATGCTGAACTTCTCTATTTAACCTTTAAATATGAATCTATTTAAAGACTAGCTGACATTTTCATTCAATTCGCCAAGAAACTTTGCTCTTTGCTCTGGTTTACCTATAATCTCCACCTGTTATAGAAGATAAAACAATACTTACTAGAATATCTGCTAGTCTAGAATATTTTAGAAAGCAAACAAAGTTTGAGTTTAAAAAGAAAAAAGAACAGCAAAATTAAACTTTTCTAGAGTCAAGAGGAATGGTCAAAGAGAAAAACACAACTATTTTTTACAGATTTTTACCTGTTTCGGTAATTTCTAAGCAAGAAAAAATCAAAATACTATCTCGCTCCAGATCCTCAAATGTGCAGATTTGCTGCATTATTGTTTCATGTAATAATTACCAGTTTAAACATTTTTAGTCTTGAAATGTTGCTTGGACACATCAAACAATCTTGCACCATCATCTTGGCTATTAACTTTCATGGACCAAATGATAAATTAGTAAAATATTTGGCCATGTGACTAACAATGTGGACTGATAATGAATATTTCACCTCTCATCCAAGAGGCTTCATCAGTTTTAAACTGACTGGTTGGGAGTTCCAGATTTTATACACTTCAGGAGCCATTGAAAATCCAGTCTGCTGGGTGAGTGTTGCCCCTCCCTCATTATGCGAGTCGTTAGGTCATTCCCCCTCACAATGGGGTTCGTTAGGACCCATTGTGGCCAGGTAAGAATGGTGCCAATGAGGGTTGTTAGGTCCTAAACATTAGCAGCAGTCCTTTTTGTGTCTCAATTTGTGATATTTGAAAATATTTAGACCCCTTCCCTTTTCACACTTTTTGACTTGTCCAAAAACACACTTTCATTTTGTGATTGTGTGTTACTGAGAGTAGATGGGAAAATGCCAATTTTATTCATTTAATATAAAATCTCCAGCACAGTTAAGTTGGAAAAAGGGGATCTGATCTGCTTTCTAAGGCCACTACATTAACAAAGCATGTAAAATATGAAAGCACCTTCAATGATGCAGGCCTGAGTGAAAAAAAAAACAGTGACAGACATTAGATGTTCTTCTCTCGGGCTTACCTCTTTGTCAAGGTATGAAAGAACGGCTTCAGTCTCATTCAATAATGCGACACTGCACTTCCCTCTAATGGAGAGAGAGGGGGAGAGAGAGAGGGAAGCACGCACCATGTAAAACGCAGACAAATGAAGTCAACAATGCTTGATGGATTTGTTCGTGGCTGAGTGAGTGATCATCCATGGGCACTGCCTGCAGATGATGACCTGTGGGGTCCATTTTGTGTATCTGTACCTGATATGTGTCGCGGGTAGACTCTCATACTGCCGGGACAGGAAGAGCTCTCTGTGGCGAAGCTGGTGTTTCTGTTTTTCTGTTAGCTCTGTCTCTGTTGGGCTCTCCTTCTCCTCTTCCAACTCCTCTGCAAAAAGGCGCACACGGAGAGGAGACGTCAGAAATCACATTTAAAAGAAACACTCATGTCGGCATTTATGTATCGCTCGCGACAGATAAATTACTTCTCAACACATTTTCTAAGTCACAAATTCACCCATTGCTGTCTATATATATAATACAACAGATTGGTAAAATGGCTCTTGAGTGCTCTGCAATCACATGGCGTCGCTGCTATCCACTTAAGAAGCCACAGCTATTATACTTAAGACTGTCTAGAAATGTAATCTGAAGAACACAGTGTTCATCCATAAATACTGGATTAGCTAGTTTGCTGCAGCTGAGTCAGCACACAATGCACAAGGCAGCATATAAACATGTTAAATCACTGTCACACAAAGCAGGCATACACTTATAAATAAAGATCATCTGCCATTGACAACTATATTATTACAATAGCACCACTATCGCGTCACATCCCTGTAAGGAAATCCTAGTAAAACCCTGATTCCTCGCGATTCATCCAATTCTCAAAGTCAACAAAACTTTTGAACACAGGATTTTAATCTTGTATTTGTATCTGACGTGTTCAAAGAAAAATAAAGAAACTTTTGAGGCAACTTCGTCAGTGGCTCAGTAAATGTATGCATTCAAACATTGCTCGGCGATAATATCAAAAGAGGAAGCAATCTCAGGCTCTGTTGAATTTTTCATATTAAATTTTTTTGGATTGCTTTCAGTGCCACAAATATAATTCTATTCACCTCTATTATGCTAGGAAATCAGCAGCAGTCTCTTTGGCAGATAGAACCCAAATGACTTCAATGGCTAGTGAGGAAATGACACTTTGGTAGCAGATCAATGCCAAAATGTAAAAAAACAGAACTGTGCTTGTTGTTTAAACTGGAAATTCTGGGCAATAACAACACGTTGAATGGCAGCAGTGAGTGGAGATGCAGCGACGGGTCCACTGCGACACAACAAGAGGCCTGTATGGGGATATTTTTCATTTTATAATAACAACATGTTGTGGAAATGCGCATTTAGGCTGCCATTTTTCTTTGCGAACTGTGACAGCTAGTGTCTGTGGCAGCAAATTCACAAAGGCTAATGTCATCTTGTTGAAGATAACCTAGCGATGACTCAAAACGTGAGCTGAAAATAGCTTTAGGATCATTATTTCTGTTCAGTCAGTCAAAATGTGAGAGTTTTTGTTGAAGTTGATGTGTTTAATGATTTCTTTTTGGCACAGTTTTTGGTATGCTTGATATCGTGACATTCATGGCTAAATACCTCTGCTGATAGGGGGGAAACCTTTGTGTATTTTTGAGATCTGGGTGAACCGACCTCTTGCAAAACTCATGTTTAACCCTCAGCTTGTTTGATTAATGAGTACGGCAAACAAAACAGATACAAATTTTGCTGAAAAGGCTCCAAAAGCAAGAGCCCTGGTCTTCCATCTGACATTTTTACCCAAGTTGTGAAATAATCCTCAACATGTAGATGAGTAGTTTGGTAATAAACACCAACATTTCAGGTTCGACTCGTATATAAAAGCTATGGAACGCAATACCTCCAGACATCAGGGAAGCCAACTCACTAGATCTTTTTAAAAGAAAGCTTAAGACACATCTTTTTACGTTAGCCTTTAAACTTACTTCGATATGCAGACTTAGGGGCAGAAGCTGAGGAGGATAGTGAGGGAAATGTCAGGCGAGACAGTCAGGCCTCCACCTTCAGCACCCTCTATACCAGGGGTCCCCAATCCTGGTCCTCGAGGGCCCCTATCCTGCATGTTTTAGATGTTTCCCTCTTCCAACACACCTGATTCAAATGATGAGCTCATCATGAAGCTCTGCAGAAGCCTGATAACGATCCTGATCATTTGAATCAGGTGTGTTGGAAGAGGGAGACATCTAAACCATGCAGGATAGCGGCCCTCGAGGACCAGGATTGGGGACCCCTGCTCTATACTTTCTACCCCCTCCCCGAACCAGGGTCTGTATCCCATCCCTACTTTTATCTTCAACTCTTCTACTTCTACCCCCTACCCGAACCAGGGTCTGTATCCCCACCCCGCTTTTCTTGGTGCAGTTGGTGAGAGGCAGGGGTAGGTGATGGTAGTGCCGTTTGTGGTAGTGTAGGCAAGACATGTAAGTCTTTCTTGTTAATGTTTTAAGTGTTACCTTGTAATA
>OMNN01025934.1:0-12137 GCA_900302755.1 Chromis chromis
TACCTACAGACACACACAGACACACAGACACACACACACACACACACACACACACACACACACACACACACACACACACACACACACACACACACACACACACACACACACACACAGAGACACAAATCAGTCACTGGCAGCCCTGTTGGTCTGAGCCACCATGCTGATCCTCTGGAGTCGTCATAAGCTCAGAGGAGCCATTGTGTTGACAGAACTTTCATAACCATATAGTGTTATATAAGGCCTGTGTCACAGATCTTGCACAGTGTGCAAGCATATTTTTATGTGTCATGTGTGCAGCCATGGGTTAAATTTCAGCTGGAAGGTGTGATGTTTTTAATTATATCTAATCCTCCATGCCTTGCAGCTACAGGAGGAAGGTCCAACCTAAGACTTCAATCCAACTGTGTCTTATGCCAGAACAGACAAACTACTCTGAGTAAGATCACGGTGGCCCAAAAGAGAGTTATTCTGTTCTGACTGATGTGTCCCTGCTGTGTGACTCAACCCAAGGTGTTAGTTTTCTGCAGGCATGGTAAGTTTACAACAATAAGAAGGACATTTTTGCATTTTTAGGGAGTTTATTCCTCAGAGAAACTGGTTTGCACAACGGTGTAGTACTCTGAAAACAAACATTCTATTGACCCCTTCTATAGTTTTGTAGTAGAGAGTTTTGAAACCACAGGGAACTCTAAATTTCTGAAGGACATAGAGGAACCTGAGTGTTTAGTTTGAGGAAAAAAGACCTTTGTTATTCAATAGTCCTGAACTGCAAGAATTCTGAGGAGTTCCTCAAAACTTATTGTTTACAGAGTAATTATCTACATTCATGTGTTTTTTCTTTTGGCTGTTATAGTAGTGCCTGCAAACTTTCATCAGGATTGTGCATTTTGAGACAACTTGCAAATTCCTGGCCTGCTGGACTGCATTAGTCCACGTGTTTGCTCGGAGCTCAGCATTATTGAAGCTCCAGATTCATCTGTTTGCTCAGCTGGATGACTCTGGCGTCCCCCGGGGGACCAGTCAGCTGCTGTCCCTCCGGATGATGTGCCACCAAACATTTACTGCTGTTGCGGTGCATGCTTGGTCCACCTACATGAACCAGTGTTGTGGTTTATGTGAATATAAACTGGTTACGTCATGCATACAGGGGCTTACATCTGTTTTATGTATGGCATAGGAGAGACCCAATGTGCCGCCCAGCATATATTGTAGTGTTAATGTGGTGTTAATGCGTACGTGTGTATTTATAGACTTGTGTTCTGACTTGGAGGGTTTTATGTTGGGCTGGGTACTTTATTGGTATTGACCCAAATGTGTCTGCAACGCCTACCGAAGAGTGGCATCTGTCAGTTTTGTGGTGTGGTTTAGTTATTTATTGATTCTGTGTTTCTGGTTTAAATTCAAACGTAGAATGTTTTACGGAAAAAATTGTGTCAAAGCGAGGTATTGGGGGGAAAAGAAGAATTTGATGTTGTTTCTGTGCCACAAATCAGTTAGTTGACTGATTGAGCTAATCATGATCGTTTATGTGTTTGTGTCATTTATCCAGTTGTTCTCTAGCTTAAGCTTCTGCTCCTGTTCTCAGTTAAGCATAAATGTAAAATGAATATCTCTGCAGGTGTTTTGACTACTGGTTAGACAAAAAAAAAGGAGACATTTGAAGACATTAACTTGGCCTATGTGAAATTACAAGGGACACTTCTTTCTTTTATAGACAAAATGATTAACTAATTTGTCAAAAACAAGATTTAGTCAGTAGCAAGCCGTAAAAACTATTTAAAAAAATATTAGAGGATACAGATTTTATGTGGTGAATCTAAAAGGTGTGGGTGTTCCTAGAGTAAAATATACAGCACAGTATATGTATGTGTGGCATTCCCATGTACAGAGGCCTGCAACGGTCAAAAAGTTTGTGTGACATTTATCAGGCTGTAGGTGTAATTCAGCAATCCATTTGCCCCGACTGGTGAACCCTCCTCCGGTGACAATCACAGCTTCTACAGTGACCCATTGGCTCGCCGGGCCCACTGGATTTGTAGCGCAGTGAGCTGAGAGGCAGCTGAGTGATATATTGTGTGTGTAAAAGTAAAGGGCGTTAAGTGGAACACAAGCCAACAGCAGTAAAAGCCACAATATATCTGGCAAGACGTGTCTTTTCTACAGCATATCCATCCTTGGTCCCACTACAAGTATGTGTGTGTTTGTGTGAGAGTGTGTGTGTGCTATTGTGTGAGTGTGCGCAGTCCAAATTCCCCAAGCCGGGGTCTTGCCTTACAGAGTGTCCCCATGAGCTGATTTATGTTTAGATTTTATTCCTTCTGTTATGCTGGATGGATTTTAGCAGGAACTGTAAACCAGTAAATCTCCCAATGAAATATGTGTCATATGTGGCTGTTATTACAAGCCATACATTATAAGCTATACCTTGCTGGCTACTCAAAGTCCTGCAATAAATGGCTCGGGAAGGGGGTTGTCAGAAATAGGGAAAGAAAGAGCCAGACGCGGCCTGAAAACTGTGTGAGCAAGAGTGGGAGAAAAACAGCAGTAGTCTAATTTGTGGAGATAGTGGAATCATTAAGCCATGTCTCGGTAATGGAGACTAATGTGGGATTAGGGAGACGTAATGACATGCACTCGTCTGGAATGCTTCAGCAGCAACAATCAGTGTGGAAAATGGAGTGATATGGAATTTCTTTGACAAGCTTTCATTCATATTCATAAATGGGCACTAATGTGGAAAAGCATGGAAGGGTAGCTTACTTGGGGAAAATTAGGATTTGGTCTTGGAAAATGATCCAACTTATCAAATATGATTTTGTCCATAAGGATTTCAAAGTGACCTTAATGCCCCTGAAAAAAAGTCATCTTAGAATAGAATATTCCTTTATTGATCCCCCATTGGGGGAAATTTCAAATTTTAGCAGTTTTTTGTTTTTTTTTAGAGCATATGAGATCCTTTTCATGCATCCCCGGACATTTATGAAATTAATTATGCAGCATGGTAAATGACCAGATTGATTGTGTGAGCAGCTGAGGCCTCAAATACCCGACTAGGGAATAAAAATGTTGAACGTTTGCTCCGTGCTTAGTTGGTGTTTTCTCACTCGGAAACAAGTGAGATGCTTCGAGATATTAAAATCGATGACACAGAACTAAAAGTCTGGATCGATATGCATTTTACAGTGTGACACAACAGTCATATGTGCACAAGGTTTAGCCTGCCTTTGCCTTCAGTTAAACAGCAGTCACTGATCATTTCCTTGGCCGAGTGAGCGAGAGCCTGAACATCGAGGGAGCACAAGTGATGAATGGACTATTTGTTTTTTTCTAGGAATCAGTTTTGAAGAGAATTCACACACCCCCATTTACCCCCCTGGATTCACCCTTCTGACTCTGGACTGTACCCCCCTCTTAGCTGGGACTCTCTCAGTGGTCAGGCCACTCTGTACGCCATGCTGGGGGCTGACTGGATGCATTTACAAATGTTGCTCTCTTCTCCAGCCTTCCATGACTTCTTATCAATACACTTCCATGTCCGCTTCCTCCTCTCCTTCATTTTGCTTCCCCTGCTCTGCTTCTATCCTGTTTTTTTCCCCCTACCTATTGCTTCATCATCCTCTGTTCTGCTCCTCAGTCTTTGTGGGAAATTCTCAAGAAGGACCGGGCCATCTATCAAACAGGCCATTAAAAAGAAATACAGCAGCGAACTGCACCTCTAACAGTAAAGCAATGAATCAATTAGTTTCTCGATACTGTGGGCTATTGTCAATAGAGTTGTGGAAAAAGAAAAATGCTGTACGAACAACAATCCAACACTGTCAAGGAACTATTCATTCATTTATTATTAAAACAGCTCATAAACGCCTACTTGTTTTATTACTTTCTTTTCCTAGGGTGTTTTCAGTTTAGTTTGATCAAACTGTATCGTGTCAGATTGATCTTTGTATGGGGATTATACTACGCGCTGCCAGGTATACATGCAGTAAAAAGTTTCGTAAGCAATACACCTTAAGCAATGAAACGCCCAATGTACTCTAGTAAAACCCCCATTATTAAAAGCAGTTAAACACACCTTTTAATAACGCACTGCACCACCCAAAATCATTTAACAGCAGTCTGCTGAGCTGCAGTCAAGCTCAAGTCATTCATAAATCTACATTTATGAATCCTTGGATTTGTACATCACTGCCAGTTTTACCTCCCGATCCATTTCCTGCACTAGATCTCACTTATGACATTGATATGAGTGGAACTGTTATGTCAACCAATAATACACCAAAAGAGATTTATTTTTGAAGCTATATCCTACATAGCTCGGCTTTTTTTCTTCCCTGCTGCCATGTCGACTGACATCCTATAGGAATGGAAAATAAACACTGCCGGTGAGTAGGTGTGGGTGGGAGTTGGTCTTTGGGGATTTGAATCTGTTGCTCTTTGCTCCAAATATCACTGCTAAGATTAAAAGGTCTGACTGCTCCAATGCGTACGGTTGTCAGGACGAACCGCAGAACCAGTGAATGCAAAAGCAGACACAAACAAGGAGAGGCTTTATTGTAAGGGGAAAGGTGGGAAAATAGTTCAGGCCGGTAGCTGGAGAGCTGGGAGCAGGGGAGAGTGGAGCTGGAGGGTTTTTTCTTTGCTGAAGGGAACCAGGCCGAGCAGAGTCAAGAGTTCTGGGGAAACTGGGCTGGAGACTCGAACTGGGTTCCAGTGGAAGAGGAGCAGGGAGGTCCGGGAGCTGGAGCTGGAGGAGGCGGGATTGCAAGAAAGATGGAGGGACTAAATGAGTGCAGCAGATTAAGCAATAAAGACCGAATGCAGAATAGAAAACAGTGGTCATAAATTTGGCTTGAAGCGTTCAAACACTGATGCTTAACAGAGTCTGGCAGAGGACAAGTGGCAGAGCTGAGTATTTAAAGAGGTCTTGATTATGGATCTGGCTGCAGCTGCTCTGACTCAAACACACCTGTCTGTCGCACACTGTTAAGATTAAGCACACATAGACACACAAGGAGGTGGAGAGGAGGAGTGGCAGTCAGGGAGCAGCAGCAGGTTAAGGAGACACTGACTGGAATGTACAGGGGTGTCCAAAGCAGATTCAGAGAACCAATGTGACAACAGGAATGCATAAGTTCTGACTTTTGTAGATACATGTTCAGTGACAGTTTATCATTTTATCATACGGAAAAGGTTTTCTAACTTTGAAGTGTAGCTTTCCAGAGGGCATGCTGAAGTTTGTATGATTAGTACTCCTTATCTGAGTCATAACTCAGTCAAACCTGAACACACAGACATGATGTATTAGATTTATAACTTAGATGTCCTAAAAATATGGATGCTCAGTTGTCTATTTGTTTTTGCCCTGTGATCAACTAGAGACCTGTCCAAGGTGTTCCCTGCCTTTCTTGCTGCCCCACCACCCTCTACGGTGCATTGAAAATCGATGGATGACCTTCCAAAAATATTACTGTCTGGTGTCCATTGTAAAAAATCCAAAAATCTGAGTAGAAATCATACAATAACAAGAATAACCACCTCAGGTTTATGTCCCTCTGCCAACCAGTCAAGGTGCAGTTCACATCCATGTCTGTCCAGACTTGACCTTTGAACTATTGGATATGAATTATCACCACTTCATCATTTTTATCTTATCTATGACATTTGTGGTCTTGACCATGTCAGTTCTTGAGTTATGACCAGAAACTTTGTTTTTCGAGGTCACAGTGACCATTGACCAGCAAACTCGGTTTATCTTCAAGTCCAAGTCCAATGTTTGCAGGGCTCCAGAGTGCAACCATTTTGGTCACCCTTGCGGCCAAAAATCTGTCAAGTGCAGCTAAATTTTCGTTGGTCACGCTGGTGTGTCCGACATTTAGTAAGTCTGTGTGTATGTATGTATCGTTTTTTGTTTTTCCCATCCGCATCCTGCATTACAATGCAGATTGGTGATCATCAGCTCTGCAAGTTGCAGTGTCTTGTTCCTCTGCTCCTCTCTGCTGCTCTAGACACTGTGAGCTCACTAGCACCAGCTAGTGGCTATGTTAAAGTGTGTTTTGACTCAGTTATTTCTGTAGTTTGTGGCCGAGTCATTTTAGTTTAATGACACTTTGTGTATATGCTGATATGTGTAAACACCCATGGACAAGAGGACCTCTCAGGGTGTCCTATGAGGTCTGGCACCAGGACGTTGGCAGTGGATCCTTTGGGTACTCTGGATTGTGCAGTGGGGCCTCTGTCAATCAAACTTGTTCCACTGCATCCTGTTGATGCTTGATCAGAATGGGGTCTAGGAAGTTTGGAGGTTAAATCAACATCATGGGCCATTGTCATGTTCCTCAAGATGTTCCTGATTGTTTGATGTTTTTTTCCATGTGGTGGCATTTTCCTGCAGGGGTAGGCCAGTGACATTTGGGATTGCCATTTGCATGAGGGAGTGTGCTTGTTCGTTTATTTGGGTGTCTAAGTCTCATCAACACGGATGTTAAAATCCATGGTTTTCCAGCAGAACACCACATAGTACCAATATGATCAATGTTATTCACTTCACCTGTCAGTGGTCATGATGTTGTGGCTGATCGGTGTAAATGTTAGTCAAGACCTGATTAATCTGACCTTTCCCTTTATTTTCATTCATTTACATTCAATCATGGCAGCAAACTGATGCAAATTCGTACCGCTTTGCTGCTTTTCTTCTCCTCTGACCCCTTCTTGTCGTTTTTCTTATGCGCCTCAAACGCAGCCGGATCAACAACGTGCAGACACTCCGTCCACTTCCCATAGAGAGCACTCAGCTTCTTTTTGCTGTTAAAAAAACCCCCCACACACACAAACATCCTCAGGCGCAAACACGTGTAATGATTTCACTCAACTTTATCCTTGACAGATAAAAAAAAACACTTCCCGACTAACAAAACCTCAATGAGTCAAAATGAGCACTTTCATGTGTGAGAGATTTCTGCAAATTTCCCTCAAAAGGGAACATAATCAGCTACAAAAATATAAAGGAGCCCAAAAAGCCAGTTTCATGCTGAGTAAACAGACTTTCTCATCTCTCTCTGCTTGTTATCTCTTGTTGCTAAATAACTTCTCTCAAAGTCATTTTGTGTGTTGTGTATTTGTCCATCTCATTGCCTGTTTGCATATCTGGTGATGCATATTCAGTCGTGTTCTCGTGCTCATGCTCAGTAGTTGCGCCCAGTTATTTATGCTGAGTCATTGGCTCTCTGTTTAACTGAACCATCTGCTCCTCTTTGTTTTTGCTGTTTGCTGTTTTTAGCTGCCATTTGCCGCATTAATGTCTCTTGACTTTTAATTTTGCGCCCCGATCCGTCAAGAGGCGATTATCACCGCAATGAATTATTAACTGCGCGGATTGTCAATAATTCATCGCGTTCATTTGCATGATTATTTGATTTTATAATGCCACACTTAAACTTGTTCCCAACGGGAGTGCTGCTACTTTACTTTCCAGGCCCTGATTTACAAATGAAGCCTCTTTAAGCTGCTTATTGGATCGTATCTGCCCTAAAATATGGCTGAAGGAGGAAATATGATTTGGAAGCTATCCGACAGATAAATTAGCTGTTTGACACATTCATACTGAAGAAAACTAATCTTTCCAGACACTTGCCGCCGCCTCGGGTGTGTCTCAATATGCAAAAAAATAGCCTGTGATGAATAATCCAATGAGTGAAGGTGTGATTTCTGAATTAAAGGTTAGAAGGGCAGACGTTACTTCAGTCCCTGTTCTCATATCACATCTTCATCATTCAAGACTAGAATAATGTGAAGTTTCATTATTTCAAAGAGGTTTTTTTTCTTTCTGAACATCACGCTGTACCTCTTATCCAGAATGTAGCCTTCAACTTTGTGCAATTCTTTTCCAAAAAGGCCACACGGTTTGAAATTCAGGCAGCATCTTTCGCCAGTTCTGGTTGAAAAGAGAGAAAAACAACATATTATCCTTTCACTGTCTGCCAGCTGAGTCATGAAACTTCCTCAATCGCTCTGTCGAACTTCCTCAAAACATTTTCCTCAACTGTATCAGGCCTTTTCTGTTTGATAAGCACCCAGAACTTTAGTCTAGGACATTTAAATTGGTCTGGAAGATTTCGAATTTTAAAAAAATAAAAAAGAACACATTGTAATTTGTTCCTTTATATGGATGTAATTTATTTGTTATAATGAAATGAGGGGCTGCACGGGGGCTCAGTGGTTAGCACTGTCGCCTCACAGCTAGAAGATCCCCGGTTCACATCCCGGTTAGGACGCCTGGGATCTTTCTGTGTGGAGTTTGCATGTTCTCCCTGTGCAGCGTGGGTTTTCACCAGGTACTCCAGCTTCCTCCCACAATCCAAAAACATGCTGAGATTAATTGATGATTCTAAATTGTCCGTAGGTGTGAATGTGAGTGTACTTGGTTGTTTGTCCTGTGTGTGGCCCTGCGATGGACTGGCGACCTGTCCAGGGTGTCCCCTGCGTTCGCCCTAAGTCGGCTGGGATAGACTCCAGCCCCCCCGCGACCCTGCAGAGGATTAAGCGGCGTACAGATAATGGATGGATAATGAAATGAGAATATGTGAAGCAAATCTCCTACTTCGCTGTTGTATGTATCCGTAAATCTGTGCAGTTTACAACAATTCTACAATTTCATTTAGCAGACGCTTTTATCCAAAGCAACATACATAGGTAGGTAGGCGGGGCAGCGTTAAGGACCTGCCTAAGGGTCCTCACTGGATACCTGCGCCCTGACCGGGATTTGAATCTCCGATCTCCCATGCCAAGGTCTGGGGTGTTACTCACTGAGCAATCCAGCTGTAGTTTATCTCCATTTTGGTCCAGGCTTGACCTTTTGGATATTACATTCATTTAATCCTGTTAGATATTTATGTGTGAAATTTTGTTCACAGTAACCTTTATTCAGTTTATCCTTGTTTCCAAGTTAACTTTTGTGCAAAACTGATAGAAATTCCCTTTAGGTTTTCAAGAGACGTTGTGTTCTGGCTTTGGCTGTCAGCGGTATGAAAATAAATAGGAATTAGTAGTTAATAGTTGGTTCCTCTGGCTGGCTGGCCCACAGGAAACTGTTTTAATAACAGATGTTGTCTGTCATGGCTCCATTATCACCCCAAAGTGATAGACAGGACTGTTTATTTCTTTTAATTTGGCACTGATGATGAATCTCCGTGTCACAAAGGAGAAAACTCTACCGCAACTTCCCTTGAAAGCTAATGACAGTGATTTGTATTTAGAATTGGAAATGCTGCTCTCTACAAAACAGCACTGAAATGCAACACAGCTCGTTACTTTGCTGCCTGTGATTCGATTTTAATTAACAGTTCAGTCTGTCAAAGACAAAAAAAATTATTTAAAATTTAATTATGACACAGTACATGCACACATAACAATGGGTTTCATTTAATTAATTACATTTGTTTTTAATTTGGGGGTTTTATCGCTTCCATATTATAATACCTCACTCATACATCCACAAATATTGTTATGTATGTTTTTGTTGTATATCTCGACAACCGTACATCCAATCTGCTTTGAACTTGGCAGGTCTATCGCTTTGGACAAAAGGAAGTACAGTATAAAGTTTGAAGCAGATCGAATAAATTGGGCCCATTTTGGGGTGTTTTTGGGGTCAATGTCACATGATGATGACGTCACATTCTGATGGCCAGTTGGTTGTTTTGTGTTCTTACCTGTGGTTGAGCACCTCCATATTTCCATACTGCTCAATCCACAGCTGACCCACTATGATGTTGTGAACACAGCATGTGGGGTTTGTCCATGTGTAGGCCTCATTGTACCTGAAGATAAATCAGTCATTTAGGGAAAATGCAAATCCCTAATACAGAAGCTAATCTTTTAAATTGATATTTTCTGGGGAGAGATTTTTCCTTTTATTGACAGAGACAGAGTGAAACCAGGGGTAGACAGAGAGAAGAGTGGCATGCAGCAAATGGTGTGGAACTGGACTCAAACTGATGACCACTGCTAAGGGCCTGAGCCCATGCAGTATCGGCTTAACTCAGTGAGCTAAACGGCGGCCCACAGAAGCTGAACTTTGATGCAGATGCAGCTAGAAGCTCTTACTTTGGAAGCTCCAGTGTGATGATGCCTTTCGGCTCAGCTTCCACACTCTTGCCCCAGAACTTTAGCTTGGGGTAGATGGATCCATGAAACACAAAGTCCTGCTTCAGACCCTCAGCATGGAAGGCGCTGACTGGAGGGTGGTGGCTCACCTGCTCCGATATGAGCCTGAAGCCTAGATCCTCTCTGGGACGAAAGGGGAAACAGTCAGCATCAGTGTAAATGTTAAAAGGACGTACAAGGATGCAGCTGTGTATATTTGTTCAGCTAATGTATATATACAGTTGAGGTGTTGGAAATTTTTATAATCAGTGCTGAACGTGAGTTGTATAATCTGTGTAGATTCACAGTCATCCAGGTCATGGTAGTCCCAGGAGCTTCAGCAAAAACTGTCTTTTAAAAGAAAAGTCCAGTTGCTTTCTATGGAAGCTCCTTGGATTGAGCTGTATAATCCCACTTACCTGACCAGTTCATAGGTTTCTCCCAGCAGAGGGTTGAAGGGTTTTCCAGTCCGCTCCCACTGAGAGGCCACAGCGGACACCGCAAATGCAGCCACACACTGCCAGTAGATAAACACACACGCTGAATCACACACTAAACTCAAAAGCAGCGCTAAAGTTGGGTTAAACTGGGTCCACGTGCGGGGCAGTTTAGGTAATTTGCACAAGATGTCTCCAGGATGTTACAGAAGATCCTACCTTCATCCTCTCAATGGAGTCTGAGGAGGCATTGGCCTGGTGAATGAGGTACGTGTGCTCCATGTACTCTGTCAGACGCTGCAAGAAGCTGAGCGGCTCATTGAAAATCACCGGCATTGTGATCTTGGAGAGCTCCTGAAAGAGACACAAGGACAAAATGAGGGACAAGGTTTCATTTTCAAAGAGAAAATACAGTCCTCTGAAAGTGGAATATTCAGGTTGAGTGTCGCAAAGGCCTGATGGATTTTTGGTTCTATATACACAGGTAAGCATGCCACTCGAGACAAAAGCATCTACCAAATGAATATCAATACATGTATTGCAGTATTTGCCGTATTCCTGTGTGAAGTCATTTGAATGAGTGGTGGCCATTTTTGGAGTCTTTCTGGACTCCTCTGCATTTTGTGGCACAGCAAATGTATGATGTCATGTGATAATGTCCCATTCTGTTCAGATCATGAAAGGCAAATGTAAGCCAATGAGCCACAACATTAAAACCAGGTGCCTCATATTGTGTCAACTTCTGACCTGTTGGGTAATGGAAACATGACCAGGATGTGTCGACAGCAGATCCTTTGGTTGCTGTGGGTTGCTGGGTGGGGTCTCCACGGATTGAACTTGTTTTGGTGCATCTCGCAGATCCTTGATCATATTGGGACTTGGGGAAGTTTGGAGGCCAGACAAAGTTTTGGTCTCTTTGTCATGTTCCTGAGCAGTTCTTGTGGTGTGCCAGTGACATTGTCTTGCTGGTGGAGGCTGCTGCAACAAAGTTTATGTCTGTGGTACGTCTCAAAGTAACACCCACATGAATGCCAGGACCAAAGGTTTTCCCAGCAAATTATTGCATTGTAAAGAGATGATCAATGTCCTTCACTTCGCCTCTGAGGGGTTTTTAATAAGTGATCGGGCTATCCTCCCTGAGCAGGACAATGTTCCCGACTACACAGCAATAACTATTGAGGAATGGCTCAAGGAACACGACCAAGAGCTCCAAGTGTTGACCCAGCCTTCAAACTCCCCGGATCCCAATCTGATCAAACAGTTCTGGGATGCGCCGGAACAAGTCTGATCAACAAAGTCCTCAATGTACATCATACAGGACCCAAAAGATCCAATGTCCCAGTGCCAAACACTTCAAGACACCTCCAGAGGTCTGGTGTCCATGGTGCCAATGGGTTGTTTTGGTGACACAAGGGAAACCTACACTATACACTGATCAGCCACAACATCATGACCACTGACAGGTGAAGTGAATAACATTGATCATATTGGTACTATGTGCTGTTCTGCTGGAAAACACCCAACACCCAAATAAACATTGTCCCAGAACAAGCACAC
>OMNN01025936.1:0-11944 GCA_900302755.1 Chromis chromis
GATGAATCAGTTTGACACGAGACTCTGCGGTTAGTTTAGTTCTAACTATTGTCACGTGACGGGTTTTGGTTTGTGTGTTTTCCAACTGTTTAAAAGAGGAAGCTGAACAGAAGTGAAGCTCGGTGAGAAACAGAAACGGACTGAAGCCATTAGAGGCTCTTTGTCTGGACAGTAAATCCATGTCGTCACTTCAGGCCAGACGGAAACATGAACTCAGAGACGCCTTTATGAAGCTGAACAAAGTGTTTCAGTCTCACAGCACAGACGGTTTGTTGTCACACAGGAGCAGATGTTTAAACCCGAACGCTGCTGGACTGGTTCCTCACATCAGAACTGGACCTGCACATAAAACAGGTCTTAGCAGTGGACCTTGGAGCATCATGTGTCCAGAAGCTGCTGCAGGGAAACTAAAGGCTCCATGTTCAGTTGGATCATTACTGCAGGGAACAAAACGTTCTTAGACGTCAGTTTGAAGCCTTTTATCAGCCTTTACTTCTCGGAACACTTCAGTCCAGAATTCTTCATTTTGATGCTGCGTTTTGATTCACAGTGATTTTGTATTCGACCAACAGGTTTCTTCTGGCTGCAAATGACAAACAAGTGACAGAAGACAGGAAGACTTGGTGTTTCAAAACTTCTGTTTCTAAATATGACATTTCTTAAATGATGTCTAAGCTTTGCCAGTAACTGGAGGAAGAGCCTTTAATCAATCAGTGTTGATCTCCAGGATCCGTATTCACAAAGCATCCTCAGGCTAAAAGCAGCTACCCCTAACCCAGCTAAGCTTAGAGTTCCTCAGATTCAAAGATTTTTCTTATTATGTTTCCTTGGTAGATAAAAGTTATTCTGAGGCCTTCAGAGAGCAGCTGAGGTGGAGACCTGTTAGGAGGGAGACTATACTATATATAGTATACCCCACTATAGAGGGAGGACTTTAAGAAGCCTCAGAGGGTCTTAGACAGACCAGATGATGGAAAGACCAGAGGAAGGAGAGATGATCTCTGTACGTTAAATG
This sequence comes from Chromis chromis, assembly GCA_900302755.1. Lineage (NCBI taxonomy): Eukaryota > Metazoa > Chordata > Actinopteri > Pomacentridae > Chromis > Chromis chromis. The sequence goes on from OMNN01025936.1 coordinate 1,016, forward strand.
ACAGTGATTTAATAACACGCTACCGGCTTGATGCAGGATCATGTCTGTGGTGGACCTCATCAGGATCAGCTGACTGTCCCCCCAGAGCTGGAACGTCTGAGATGAAAGTCATCACAACATTGCGATACCTGCCAGTCAGACCATTACAGGGACCAGTCAGACCATTACAGGGACCAGTCAGACCACTACAGGGACCAGTCAGACCACTACAGGGACCACAGACCACTACAGGGACCAGTCAGACCACTACAGGGACCAGTCAGACCATTACAGGGACCAGTCAGACCATTACAGGGACCAGTCAGACCACTACAGAACGCCAGCATCACAGGAGGCTGACAGCTGAGTCTGATCCACCGTTAATATCAAATACATGAAGTAGTAAAGTTACCAGCAGGACAGTAAACATAACCATAAGCACATCAATATAATCTGCATGTGAATGAGGTACGTTCAAACATTTTGAAGCTGTATCACAATTAATTTAATTTGACTGAGTTTCATCATCATGACATAAAATAAATGTCACGATTACACATTTCTTAATACAGTCCAAGTTATGTGATCGGTTCATTTTACTGTTCATTCATTCCTAGGAGTCCTTTCCCCTTTTTGTAACAACCAATCACAGCTCTTAGAAGACTGTGTCATACCTAGCAACGGGGTCAACCACGCCTCCTCACTAAGATAAAAGTTTCTGTCCGCTCCTTGCTCAGAGTTGCTCTCAGGAGCTTCGTGAATCACTCCTAAGCTAAAACTCCTTGCTAGGAGTTTTTAGGCTAAGTTAGGAGCTCTCTTAGAGGACTCTAAGATTCTTTGTGAATACGGGCCCTGGAGTCTTTGCTTGTTGCCTGGCAACTGCTCTCAGTCAAGAAATACCCTGGCATATAATTCCCATAAACCTACATGTCATTTGTAGACATCAGTTTTAGCTTTCATACTTCAGTTTATAGCAGAACAGAACTATGTAATTTGCTTCTAATTAGTGGAAAAAATGTGGAAAGTATTTAATGGTACATTGCCAAGTAAACGAATGTGTTACTATCATAATTAACAATAGTTCTGTTCTTTTTAAGTGTCACAGTGTCACAGTAAGCCCTGACTGTGTAACAGTGAACCAGCATGGACAATACAAGGCAGCTGTCTCATCTAAAATAAGGGGCACCTCTGTTAACATCAGAAGAAGTTACTTGTGAAAGATTTGACCAACTAAAGTCACGGGGAAAATGAGCAGTGGCACAAAACACAGAAAAACCCACATATTTATTGAGCATCTGACTCAGGACATTATTAATTGACAAATTGATTGTATTTTTACGTCACAGTTATTAACCAGCAAAGTCACAATAAGAGGCAGAGTTGTTCATTTAAAGCAACACAGTCAGAGCTATGAATAAAGTACTTAACTGAAGTTGAGTTGAAACAGCAAACAATGCTGGTAAATGTGGCTATACCAATGCTAAAAAAATTATATTCCACTAGAAAAATGCAAACAACATGGTCACACAGCTAGAATAAAATAAGGCGCTATAGAAATAATTTCCAAATATCAAAGTAAGGACATTTAGGTAAAGGCAGGATGCAGCAAGACTTTATATAATAAGTCTTAAGCATAGTGTGAGTAGTTTTATAAAATCTTGTGTTCCTGTCATGTAGGAGTCATAGACTGTATATAAAGACTGAGGATGTGGCTCAGGTGGTAGAGCGGGTTGTCCACTGATCACAAGGTTGGCGGTTCAATCCTCCGCATGCTGAAGTGTCCTTGGACAGGACGTGGAATGGAATGACATGGAAGTTCTATCGCCAGGTGTGTTTGAATGGGTGAATGTGAAACACAACGTAGAGTGGTTTGAGTACCACTAAGGTAGAAAGGTGCTATGTACAGTACGTGCAGACCATTACATTAAAGCTAAAACATATTGAGCCCCTGGCAGATGGTTGCAGTATTAATCATAAACTTCAAATACATCTATCCACCAATTAGCAAGACCCCCTCGCAGGGGGTTGGACCATATCCCACTGGTCGCCAATACTCAAGTGTCTTCAAACAGACAGCCTAAGCTGACCCCCAGGTTCAAACCATCTTGCTGTGTGGCGACAGTGATCTCAGACTTTTTTTCCATGTTGAGATTTTTTTCATGTTAGGTCTTTTTTTTTTTTTATCACTTTGATGTTTGTTTAAGTGTTCATTTTTATAATCGGTTTGCTTTTTAAAAAAAGGGAGTATGTCATCATTATTGACTGAATAAAATAGTTGTGACGGCAGTTGTAGATCTCTGTTTAGGAATTGTACATAAGAACTTGGAAGGACTCTTCCTTTCTGTAACTGTGTAATTTATTGTTGTGCTTCAAACCACTATAAGTTGTTATGCGGTAAACTGTACTAACATGACTTTGTTTCTACTTGTGTACAGTTTGGGAGAGTGGTGATGCATCATTCAACTCTATGGTGAGAATGACGACTTTTTGTATTTCCAGGGACCTGATGCAGTATTATGCCTGTTGGCAGGTTATGACCTGAGGCTCAGAGGTCAACCAACTCTGGAGAAAGTTAGCTTTACAGCATCGATTACTGTGGTGATCAGTCTCAGTTCAAACTGAGATAGACTGGTTGTGATAAGGGTAAACATGATTTAAGCCAAAAAATAGCTGCATAACAGACTCATGCCTGGGTCTCAGGTGACAGAGTGGGTCATCCTACGATCAGGGATCGATTCACAGGTACTCATATCAATATGCCCTTGGGCGGCATAAGCACCTTTAGGACAACATGCACTTGTTCCATTAATCTGACGGCAACTAATTATGTTGGCGTTTTGTCTGAATGTGCACCTAGGTCACTTTTCAAAAAAGTTGCGCCGGCAATCTTACTAGATCTAATATTAAAGTGGGAGTAACATTTCTGTGTCACTTTTAACATGACACAAGTCTGAACTACACCCAGTCGCATAAAAGGATAGACATACACATGCTGCGATACTTCCAAGTTGTGTGAAGCAATATAGGGACGTTTTGTTCCCCCCACATTTCAGCGCCAAGAAAAAGTATACACATTGCTGGCTGGTATTTTAGGGGACACAATCACATCGTTGGACAAGACCATCTAGAGCTGTCTGCGATTCTTAAATGACAAATAACAACTTCACCATTTGTCATTTCTTAAATTACAAATGGTGAAGTTGTGGACATTCAAGCTCCTGGCTATGGTCCTGACTGATATGCCAGCATCTAGCATGCCAACAGCCAATTCTTGGATTTTTTTTGTCATCTTAGGCATTGTGCCATTTGAATTAAGCTAAATTTTAGGTGGCCTTTTAGAGTCACTGGTCAAGTTTTAGCCCTGGGGTTCCAGCACCAGTTCAGGAGTCTGTTAACTGTCAGTGCCTCGTTACTGGCCACACTGTGGTGCTGTTAGTGTGTTGAATACTGTTTAAGGAGCACAGGCTCAAAGAAAGCCGTATGTCTACTGTCATTTCTACAACAGACATTACATTTATGACTTTGACAGCAAATTAATTGCCCAGCAACAAACTTGTAGATCGGCAAATAATGTAGGAATGAAGAGTTATTGACTTTTACAGTTAAAAAAAATCCCTTAGTACTAAGCGAGGCTGTATTTGTGTTCGGCTCACCTCGGCAGGTCACTCCTCCACACGTATAAACTGCCAACATACGAACAAGCCAGCAGCAGACAGGACAGAACTGACACCCAGCATAATCCATCAGGAGCCACGAAGTCGCCATTGCTGTGTTTCATATTCTCTGTCAGAAGGTTTGGTGGGAAATCCTCGTCCTCCGCCATAACGACAGCCGGTTGAGACTACACCAAGCAATTGTTGGGCACCGGGAGGGCTGGTGTACCATCTAAAGAGATAAAAAAATCCACCGGCATGAAGGGTGAAGTTTTCAGTAATCTCCTTTCAAATCGAAAGCTAATGTGGCTAGCTGGGGAGCTAATTTCTCTGGCGCTTTCTAAATGCGTCATCAGTTTCTTCTTCTGCTTTGCCTTTGTTGCTGTACCGCCGTCTTGTGGCAGTCTTCTATTGCAGTGGTCTTTTTTTTTTTTTAATTTAACAACGTTTTTGTTTTGTTTTTTTGTTTTTAAGTGTCCTAAATAAATAACATGACTTTTTATTGATAAATATATATTTACTTTTTCGAGTCTCTCCCTCTTTTCAAAGAAGCTCCTCAGAGACGTTTGTTTTTTATGGCTAGATTGACGAGTCAAGTGCGGGAAACGAGCACAGACGGAAGTGACGAAGACGATCTAGTCATTTTTCAAAATAAAACACCCTGCGGACTCCGCCGGAAATAAAATAAAACGTTTTCATTCTTTCTGTGCGGCCTAGTGGTACCAAATGACCCACGGCCCAGTACCGGTCCAAGGCCCGGTGGTCTGGGACCGCTGTTCTATTGGAGCTCGGTGCACGTCACCGTTCAGTTTCCATGACCTTTACCTTGCAAGTTTAAATGTTCAGGTTGAGACACCGTTGTATTGTTATTATGTAAATATAGCCTACCTGAGTAACAGGTAAAATGTACATTTATGTTATGTAACAGATACCTGTGGGTGGCTATCTGCACACAAGCCGGGACTTGTCGCCTGGGTGACTTTGATGCTAAAAGACCAAAACACCCGATGACCCGAAAAGAAGTGTAGGCCTAACAGAGGGGAAAGTAAAATAACCATAATAACAGAAAGTTGATTAGTGACGTTGCAGAGCTCTGTGTGTGCGCACCTCTACAGGCTAAAGACACAAAGGCTTTGGAACTCTCCTTTTATTATTCTGAAAGATTGTTTTTATTCTGAAAGAATTTCCACACAGACCCCTCTCAGAATTTCTGTTAAGAAAAGACTGAAACACCGGAAACATTTCGTAATATCACAGGATGCTGTGCACAGGACTGTGTTTACATAAACAGCAAGCCCCACTTTTTTTTTTTTACCATTACTAATATAACATGAACCATGATACTGAAACATTAATATTAGCAACTGTAAAATCAAATGATAGTCCCCTCATTTTTTCTTACCGGAGTAATATCCACATCCACCACCTCAACCACTGAATCCTAAAATATAAGTATTTAGATACACTCACATGCAGTAGTATTGAATCTACACATTTCCACATGTAAAAGCACATCATTTTACTAAACTGACCACAATTAAATCGATCTGCTGCATAGCATCATATTAAAGTGAACATGGAATCAGAAAGTTTGAAAAGAGGGTCGAGGGACCTTGAGTGATTATGAGAAAAGAAGCAATTTTTCATACTATATGTACTGTGTTCTAAAATGTATTCTCCATCACTGCTATAAAATACTGATACAGCCAACCTGCTGCAGAGCAGAAAACCACATGCATAATTACGCACGCTGAACCTTGGGTACCTTGATACACAACCAACAAAAGGCCCTCTCTGAATTAACGACCCGAACGTGTGAGCTTCTGTGAACAATACGGTAACTTGTGATTCTTCCAGGTTAGAAGATGTAAATCAAAGCGCGTGTAAGAAGGTGGCACCAGGACGCAGGAAGCGTACAATCAGCATCTCACACAGTTACACCATAAAACACCAATCACTCGGAATGCTAAATATTTCAGAGTTCTGGCAATAACATACCCACAATAGGGATCCTAAATGATGATAAATGAAAAGTTTGAAACTTAAATCAAAGGAAACTCACTGTCTAGCTCTCATTCATTGCAATAGAAACGACAGGCTAGAAATACAAAATCACAGCTAAAAATGTATTTTAATGTACTTTTTCTTTTACAAAAAGTGGAGTTGTCATCTTCAATGTTCTCTGGTTGTAGCTCAATCGTAAAGTAACTGCTACTTAAATGCCCTATTTGATGCAGAATGTCCTGGTAAAGGCTGGGGCAAAAGTACTGCCTGAAAGCCACTTTAACAAGACTGTGTGACTGGTGTGACAGGTATGTGGTGAGATCCATTACAATGTTCAGTTTATTTTCTGAATACTAGTCAAAGGCTGTTTTTTAGTTTGGTTGACTGTAGTTGTAATTGTTGTCACTCAGATCTTCTTTTCATTCTTCACTCAGATCACTAAGCAAATTAATGCTGTGGCAAAATGTAGTGCTCGATTGTGAATAATGTGCCATGATTTTTTATAGCAATTTGCCATACGAAAAACTGTGAGTAATTTCATCATTGAAAATGATGACAAACTGGCCAGAAGTGAAAAATCCCATTCATCTTTTCAGCCTTATTGCTGTAGGATACATTACTGTAGGATCTTCAATCAATGTTTGAATAAGTCATGAGGCTTGGGACTTTATTGACTACATCCGTTTTGTTGCATAATTTCACTGCTAATGTATCATATCTTACACAGTTTTTATAGTTTTCTTTTAGATCATTTTGAAAAATGTTGTTACTTGTTGGCCAGGTTGAGAACCCAAGTGCAAGAACATAGATACAGGCCAGACTGACTTTACCAGAGTAGTTAATTTGCACACTAAAATTATTTTTAATACGTCAACAGATTTCTGCTTCATCTGCATTGTGCTAAAATGTTAAAACTTTATCTGTACAGTAAATTAGTGAAAGAACTTGTTAGCCAAGTTGTTCTTCAGTCCATCTGAAGGCTTCATGTTAGTATTGTCACTCCACGGTGTGCTGAGCTTAGTTTCTCCTAGGGAGCTATGAAGCAGAATTTAAGAGGGACATTGTTGAAACCTCATCCTAATATAGCAGGTAAAGGGTTTGCCTGTTTTGTCCATTAGCAGCAACTTTCTGAAACAGATGATCTGACATTCACGCCGACTTCACACAGTGATTGGCGAGCTGTGTGGTGTTGAGAGAAGAGATGCATTGTACTTGTTTTTCTAGCTCTCTTTTCTCATTTATTTCTCAACTATTTGTGTCCAGCCAATGCAACACTATGAATGCCAGCTGGACAAATTGTCTGAAAATATGTGCCCTTATCCCTATAGACTAAATGTTGCCTATACTGGCCATCTTAAAGCAAGGCCTTTCAGAAGCATGGGAAACACATTTTATTTGTGACATGGCAAATAGATCTGAGACCACAACCCAGCCTAACTTATGTTAGGTGGATGATCGTGTGGAGATACCATTGTGCTGAGCCCAGTGTCTGTTTGTAGGGAGTGAAAAAGTCAGAGGCTCGGTGTCAAATATCAGTGCTGTACATATTCACATATTCTATGTTCACACAATTCAATTTGTATACAAACTTAAGAACCTAAGATCGAAGTGCCGACAAAAGAAATACTATTTTGAAAAGCAGCAAAATATCTATAGTGTGTGGAAATAATATCAGACTAATGTACAACATGTCTCCCATCATGTGTTCAAATATTCTGAAAAATTAAGTAAGGTTTTGTTTGTGAAAGACTAAACTATAACCACCAGAAGGCGCTAGAGTAATGGAGGTTCACATTGTACAGAGGCTAGTGGCTTTCATTGTATGAGTTAGTACTTGACATATAAGGATGTCACATTTTGAAATATCTATTGTACATTATATACAAAGTTCAAATTGTGAGTGTACGATGAAGGGTTTTACAATATCTCTGATTCTACACAAAAATGTCATGAGGACTGCTACTAACATCTTTTCAGTCAAGTTACGTCTCTTATTTAGCACATTTAAAAACAATGTCAGTTTACCTGAAGTCCTCGGCGCAGCCCAAAATTTGTGACCACACAGACATTCGCAGGTGGCAACTACACAAGAGAGCAATGGTGCGCATGCTCTGCAATACAGTGTATGCATGAAATACGTAGATACAACCTACTGTACATGTATCAACACAGGCATCCAAGCAGACACCAGCAGACTAGAAAATAATATAACGACAACAACTACGGGTCTGTGTGTGTCCACAGCTGAGTCACATGAGTAAATTCAAGAGTTCACCTAGCTAATCAAAATATGGGCTGGGCACCCCGATAGCCTAACGGTTATGTTGCGTGACCCAAGTGCTAAGGCGTAGCGGCTGTCCCGGGTTTGATTCCGACCTCGGGCGTTTACCGCATGTCCTTCCCCACTCTCTCCTGTTTCCGACTCTATCCACTGTCCTATCTAATAAAGGCATAAAAGGCCAAAAATAAATCTTAAAAAAAAAAAAAAAAAAAGGGCTTCGAGGTAGGGTGTGAGTAGTATTGTGGTCGGCCATGCAAACATCTCTGTGCCACAAACTGTCCAGTGACAGCACCCACCTGTCACTAGCGTTGACTTTATATTTCAGCCCCACAGGTTGGTGTTTGATGAAACAAGTGATGCTGGCTCACACGGCTGCTGTTCACTTAACAATACAATATAGCTATGGGTCATTATAAGATTCTACACAATTTAGAAGACTCTAGTCTCTAAGTTCTTGGGGCAACTTGGCAACCCGAAAGTTGTTTCTATTGGTTCACATTTTATTCACTGTGCATTGGTCATTGGCTAGCTTTATATACCATTTATAGGGAGTTTTACAGTGGTCCCTTTATTTTTTTATAAATAAAATGAAGGCAGTTCTTCCAGGCAACAGTGTGTGGAGGTTTTGATCCTGATGTATTAACATAGCACAAGCTTCATGTCAAAGAGATATTGGTTTGTGTAAAAGTAAATTAACCAGCTTTGTTTATAAAAGGTCATTTTATAACACTTGCTTCTAGACTCATCATTGACTTTTCTAACCAACTGGATGAAATATAGAAGAAAACGTCTACTGGATGTTTTTTATTTATTTATTTATTTTTTTTAAACTAATTTCCTGAGTTGTGAAGTTGAAATCACAACAAAGATGACGGACCTGCTGGCTGCCTGAATACAAACCAGAGTCGCAAGCAGCTAGGGAAGCCAGTAAATAGTCAAATCATTTCTACAGTTTAGATGACAGATTTGCACTGAAACAAAAAGTATGTAGAGCATTTTATGCATTTAAGAAGGACACTTTACAAATTAGATATACCTATTACAATTTGGACTAAAATATTGTCAGTGTAATCCAACCAATCGCCTCGATCTTGACCAAATACAAACGCAGTAACTACAGCGTAACCACTGATGACACAACAAGTTGTAGCTACCGACAGAGAAATAGCCTTTGGACATGGCACGGGAGGGGAGTTAGAGAGAGAGATGCACTTTATTTTAAAGTTATTTTAGCTATGCAATATGTGACTGCATGTCACAAGCTGAGGGATACATAATTCAAACATCACTGAACATGACAAGTATCTTGGTATTGCCTATTATACATATGGCACACACATGGGTATGCAGACCAGAGCTGGCCCTGCTCAGTGTGGCACCCTAGATGACATTTTGTATGATGCCCCCCTCTGTCAGTGATTCACATGCTTGTAGCAAGTGACCTGGATGATAAACACATGAATCAGATGGTCTTCAGTTCATTATGGAGTGTTTCTCATACTTTACAATTCAACACACTCAGTTAATTGATCAACGGCAGGTAGTCATCAACCCCGCTATTCTTCTCACTCAGGGTACCAAAAACATTCATAACCCTGAACTCCCATGGTGCATTGCAGCACGACCGTTCAGTCCTGTGATTGGCTCTGCGATCGCTACAATACGCTTACAAAAGAAATCCAAAAGCATTGTTTTGTAGTAAGAATAATTGGCCATTGCTTTACATTGCTTTTTCATTTTAAGAGTTAAGAGGCGGTAGCATTGTGCTGCAATGCATCATGGGAGTTCAGGGTTATGAATGTTTTTGGTAGCGGGGTTTATGGCTACCTGCCACTGGTCATGATTTGTGTGTATCATTTCTGGGGTGTTGCTAATTATGAACAAAGTGTGACCCAAATGCCCCTGGCTTCTCCCTCCTGAGTCGTAGTGGCCTCCAGCGGCCGCCCCAATACTTTCCCAAATTGTGGCGCCCCCTGGAGGCTACAGCGCCCTTAGCATTTTTTTGCCATCCTCTTGTACTTGTTGTTCTCTTGTTTGTTTATTAATTCTACTTCATAAATTGCATGTTTTGTCTCTTTTTTAAATCTTCACTCCTCATATTTTGAATTGCACCATTCTAGTGGTGCATTACGTAGCCCTAATTGGACCGATTGGATAGGTTCTTGAATGCATCATAAGGGAATGGCGAATTTACCAGGATCATTTGAAGGCAACACAATATTCGTGTAACAAGATTTTTTTTTTCTCGAGCCGAGAGAGAGAGAGAGAGAGAGAGAGAGAGAGAGAGAGAGAGAGAGATGCAGGCGTGACATCGGTCTGTCTGCTGTTATATCCGGGAGGATTGAACGTGTCTCAGTCTCCGGTGTAACGTAAACGGAGGAGAGGCGATGCAACCGCTCCTGATGCTCTGCGCTTCTTCCTTTTCTTCTCCATCTTCTTCTCCTGCCTCACTCCTATTCTTTACGCTTCCCAGGCCGTACGGAGGCTGACGGAGCCCGCGCACACACTCCACCCATACACAGGAGGAATTACACACAGATCCGAGCCCGTCCCGGACTTCCATTGGCAAACATCAGCGGGTACGGGCCTGTTTATCTCATCTCTCCGTTCACCTGTCTTTATTACAGCATCTCCATCCACAAAGGAGCAGATGGCAGGAGGCGCCAGCTGGCCTGTTGTCTGCTTTACTGCTCTTCTGGGGAGGTGATGGAGGTTAAGTCGCCTTTTTAATTGTGGATTGTTGACTTTATCACCTTTATTCAAGCTGGCGTGAGTCTTTATGAAGTAAATAGATCGGTAAGTGATGGCAAACTGATGGAAGTGATGGAAACAGGGCTTTGAGAGGAGCGGATTTAGTTTGCCTTTTATTATTTACTACTACATCACTGACGCTGTGTGTGTGTGTGTGTGTGTGTGTGTGTGTGTGTGTGTGTGTGTGTGTGTGTGTGTGTGTGTGTGTGTGTGTGTGTGTGTGTGTGTGTGTGTGTGTGTGTGTGTGTGTGTGTGTGTGTG
>OMNN01025940.1:0-12374 GCA_900302755.1 Chromis chromis
GTTATGTTGTTGCCGGCGTTTATCTGTTTGTCTGTCTGTCTGTTAGCAAGATAACTTGAAAGGTTACGAACGGATTTTAATGAAATCTTCAGGAAATGTTGATAACGGGACAAGGAACAGATGATTACATGTTGGTGATGTTCTGGATTACCAAAAATGAGAAAATGCCGCTTGTGGAAATCACAATATGGGTGGAAATGAGCTGTTACCAGCCTGAGCCTGCTACTTTAAGCGCGGTGGCTTATGGGTAATGTAGTAGCAGTAGATGAAGTGCGTTGTGTGTCTTTATGGGTAATGTAGTAGCAGTAGATGAAGTGCGTTGTGTGTCTTTATGGGTAATGTAGTAGCAGTAGATGAAGTGCGTTGTGTGTCTTTATGGGTAATGTAGTAGCAGTAGATGAAGTGCGTTGTGTGTCTGTCCCCCCTCCACTCGTGCTGGACTCTTTCACCGTGTCTGTGACCAATAAACGGATCCAGTTCCAAGGTTTACTGCCTCCCATGCTGCCTGTTCTGATGGCGGCCCAGACGGCTTGTTACCAGCACAGAACCAGCTAACACAGTAGTTTACTGAGGTATACGCCACGGAGCTGAGGAGGTAGCAGCTGCTTGGAGGAGATCTGAGCTCTCTGAGTGCTTTTCTAGTTACCTTTAATTTTGCACATTGTATTTTGTATTTTTTAAATTGCACTATGGGGAGATGCTCCTCCAGTTTCGTTGAACATTTTTTTTGTACGAGGACAATAAAGAGCTACTCTATTCTATTCTACTTGGCAGGTTTCATGGGCAATGATGAGGTGATCATTATTATGCTTGTTACAATATTTTTTGTCTGATATGAAACACTTTTAAATAACTGTTACGTCAAAGAGCTAAGAAACAGAATATTTTAAACAGCAAATCATTTTCACAGATTGCAAACATTCAAGAATAATCCAGCGGTTCTCAGCTTAATTGTTGTCTTTTCTATTTCCCCCTTCAACATTTCATTTTTCTTCTACTTCAGTGATCAGTTTCTTACCATTTGACACAAACCAGGAGCTAACATGTGCGATCACAGCACTACCACTTAAACATGAAGAGAATTCATTACGACGGGCCGCCGACGAACTCCTTCAGTTCAAGTCATTCAGAGAAACGCTGCTGAGAAACTGCCACTTAATTTCATAAAGGCTGCATTCTTCCACTCTCAACAAGACCGCAACCAAAACACAGATTACGATAAGGAGGATTACTGCCAGCTGGAAAGACACTAAAGAGGCAATTATTTTATCTTTCTCACACCAGTCGTAACGTCGTTCAGATAAAAGTGCTGTGGGAATCGACGTTCCTGTTCATTTTCACAATTTATTTAACAAATCGATGCGAAATTTAAAGTGTCAAGCGTGTTGTAGGTGACGTAATCCACATACCGATGTTTAACCCTTTAAGACCTGAGCCTCAAAATGTCCTCCTGGTCTTTTTTTTTTCCTTATTCTGATTACAAAAAGGTCAGAAAATGTCCTGTGAGTGCTGGTGCCCATTTTTACAGAAGAAACTTTCACTATCTGGCAGTTATTCACGATTTACTACCTATTATAAGAGTTACGGTAATTTTACGGTAATTTCATCCAGTGGATTCCTGGGGGGGCACGGATGAAATTACCGTAATGACCGTAATGGCAATGTCGTTGCACTTTACAGCCAATATGGTGTCATTACGGTAATTTTACAGTAATTTCATCCAGCGGATTCCTGGCGGGGCACGGATGAAATTACCGTAAAGACAATGTCGTTGCGCTTTACAGCCAATATGGTGTCATTACGGTAATTTTATGGTAATTTCATCCAGCGGATTCCTGGGGGGGCACGAATGAATTTACCGTAATAACAACATATTGGCTGTAAAGCGCAACACCTCAGCTTTCAGAAACCGATAGATTTTTTTCCGATAGCACAAACAGTGACACATTTACGGTATTCCAAAGTGCGCTAGCCCAAACTTAAAGGGTTAAAGCTCACTATCTCATTGGTTTATTTGGTACAAAAGCAGTTTGAAAACAACATTCAAGGATTCAAGTTTCTTTTTTGCTGGCATGACAATGAAGAACCTTGAATCCTTGAATGTTGTTTTTTTAAACTGCTTTTGTACCAACCAACCCAATCAGATGTGATATTCACTAGTGAGCTTTAGACGTGCCTATGGACGCTCCTTATGCTAAGCTGCATCTTCATATCTTATCTAGGGAGTGGCATTACTCTGCTCATCTTTAAATCTCACCCTAGTGTAATACGAAATGCTTCCACGGTCATGTGTGCTTCTTAACTTTCAAGCCCATAGATCCTTTGCCTCCTCTACGTACGCAGGTTTGCAGATGGCTTACAGCAGCTACACACAGGCTCGGACTGGACTGGGGAATGTACAGAATGTAGCTGTGAGGTTGAGCTGTAAGACTAGAGACAGCAGACTGTGGCTGGTCGGGCCCCGAGGACTGATATATACGTAAAATAAACACTGAGGTGTCGCAGGTTCACTCAGCTGTTCAAGGATAATACGTTTAAACTCTCTTAGGTAATGAAACCCATTATATGGAGAATCAGAGGGACCCCCATCAAGGCTAATATGTTTAAAAGACATCTTATTTCCTTGAGGTCTGAAGTCATTAGCGCTCAAGTCTAACATAAAAGGAATGGCTCTATTAGTTTGCATCTGTACAGAGAACGATATTATAGGACTAATAATAGAGATAAAGGATAAACTATAAAGTCTGTGGTCTCTACACTCATTAATACGATTAGTTTAATCAACATTCACACTGCAGCAACTTCTCAGAGAGGACTGCGTTTAATACAGACCATAAGTCTTCTTTAGACTCGTGTGATCTTATAACTCTGCTTTTTTAGTCTGAACAGGTACGGCTAATCCCAATTCCACGCTACAGTGGCTATGCTAATGCGCTGGGCCACAACAACAAGGCTGCAATTATCTCTGAGACTAAGTGAACATTGATTGGGCACAACATCTGCTTTTTGATGAGCTTTTTTTTGCTCGAGGGGTTTCGCCCCAAGAGGAAAAAGAAGGAGAAGGAAGACTGCTCACCTGAAATGTTCGGAGCCATTCTTGCAGACCCGTGGGTGGCTGGATTGAGGTGATGCGTCGCCTGTGTTGCCCCTGACTGTTGGCTGTTCTGATGTGGCCAAATGTGGTGGGTGTGGCTGGACATGGGACGATTCCTGTCGGGCTGCGATTCAAAAAGAACAAACGTGAAAATCAATACTGATACGAGACCTTCAGGAGCAAAGGACCGGCTGCAGACATCAGAGGAAGAAAGAACAATGGCGTTACCTTTATGGACACATGTCAGGATAAGAAGAAACACATCTTAAGGGGCTTTAGCTTTGATTAGGAAATAATTCTACGACAAATTATTTCGATAAAGAAAACGTAAAAGAACACAAAGTTAAACATTTAAAGCTGCACTTTAAACTAAAAGCATTTTTGTCTATCGCTAATTTGATTCCGCCTCTGTTCTGCTGGAACATTTAAATAAAATCTGCATCTCCTGTTTCCCCCGTACGGCACTTTACTGAATTAACTCCATTCTTTTTTCTTATGGGCCAGTTTGGACCACATGAACAGATGTATTGTTTTTGTATTTACTCCACCAATAGGTCATTTAGTGTCTTCAGGCTCCTGTAATGTTCTTAAGAAATTCAACCTTCAGACCACAAATCAGTGCAGCTTCACAACCACAAGGACATTTTGATGTAAAAGGTAAATGTTCTGCACTTATACAGCTCCTTTCTACCTTAGTGGTACTCAAAGTGCTTTACAATGTGTTTCCACACATTCACACGACAACCTTGCGATCAGTAGACAACCCGCTCTACCACCTGAGCCACAGGCGCATGTATTTATTTACAGTCATGTAAAAAAATAAGGACACCCCATTAAATATTCAGTTCTTAATTAAGAAACATTCACTTTTCAATGTCTAATCTTGTTTTTATTTATCTCTGGAAAAGAAAGTGACATAATTGCAGGTAAACAGCAAAAATGAGCCTGGTTTTATTCATTAAACAAAAGATATTAACAAAAATGTATATTCTAACTGAGGACAAAGTTAGGACCCCCTCCCCCCTAACAGCTAGTGTTACCCCCTTTGGCTTCTTGTAGCATCTACCAGTCTCTGACATCAGTCTAGGTAAAGTTTGCCCCACTCCTCAACACAGAATTCTTCCAGCTGTGAGATGTTTGAGGGGTTTCCTGCATGTTCAGCCTGTTTCTAGTCTCCCTACAGCATCTCAATGGGATTAAGATCTGGGTTTGACTCTGCCGTTCCAGGACTCTCCTTTTTTTTCTAGTTTTTAAACGTGTATTTTTCAGTTTTACTTGTTACCTACGCCAAGCAGAGGTTATGTTTTTGCCAACGTTTATCTGTTTGTTTGTTTGATAGCAAGATCACTTGAAAAGTTATGAATGGATTTTAATGAAATGTTTTAATGATATTTTGAAGGAACAGATGATTACATTCTGGTGATGTTCTGGATCAGCATCTGGATCCAGGGATGTTTTTGTGGAAATCCCAATATGGGTGGACATGAGCTGCTTGGTGGAGGTCTGTGTTCTCTGAGTGCTTTTCTACTTTAGTTAAATTACTTCTATCTCTCAGTATTGTTAAAATTGATATTAAATATCCACATGTCTAAATATGTTTTAAAAACACACACAGGTCTTCATAGGGTGTCCTAACTTTTTCACATGACTGTATGTTCATCGCATGTTTTGCAGTTTTAGAAATCTGAATGCAAAATGTCAGAGTCACAAAACTCTCTGAAGATTTCCTTAAAGGTTTTCCAAACTATTGTGTTTCTATTTTGCCCACCTACTTTGTCTAAATGAGAGCAGGCTCCTTAACAGAAACACCTCTGAGTAACACAATACAACACAATTCAACAGAAAAACTAACCACAGCCTCCAAAATGTTTATTATGCTGAATCGACACCTCTTTAAAACAAAAAACGATCTATAAAACCTTCAAGAGGACTGGATTTACTGCAGGACTGGATTCCTTTCAGCTACGTGTACCTAATAAAACGGCAAGCGAGGTTATATTTCTGACTCGGAGACTTCAAAGTGTCCCACAGGTTTCTGTTCAGGCCCAGACTCTCCTGTTGTGCCTGGATGCGAAAAGCAGTGCAGGACTTCAAAGAGCACCCACGTACCGTCGTAATGTAAGGGCAGCAGGAGAAACCATCCAGTGGGCACCCTCAACGCTTCACGTTCTGCTTGCTGACAGCAGAATGTGAAGCTGGGGGTCGATTTCATTATTGATTCATTTTTAATGGGAGAGGAAGCCGAGACTGAGCCGGTTACATAGCAGCATTTACACTTAAGTGGCTGTGTTCAGTTTGAATTTTAATGCAGCTACATGCGAACATTAAATATTCAGGGCGAGAGAAACATCTGGGACTGCGGCCTGGATGCTGCAGATACAATAGAATATGCAGCATCCTCCTGTTTGAAGACGCAGGAGGACCTCTTGACGATTTCTTTTCAAGCCAGGCTCAATTATTTTGTGCCAAGCAAAAAAATAATGAGATAAGGCTACTTAGACCTCGTCCACACGTAGCAGGGGTTATGTAAAACCCAATATCCTGCCCCCTCCGTCTAGAAAAAACCCTACGTACACACCACCTCGTTTTTAGAAAATAATCCATCCACACCGCATAAGTGTGTTTTTAAGCACATTCATAAGCTGCCAGACCTTTAGGTGGCAGTAGTTCCCCACATCCTGTCCAATCAGAGTAAAGCTTCCGTCTCTCAACGTCACTTCCACAAAACATGAAACAGGTGGTGGAAAATAACCGTCCTTAACGTCGTCCTTCGCCTGTGTTCTTGAATGTGGAGCAGAATCTGGGCTTGCCTGGACAAGAAACAGCACCAGAACCCTTGTGAGGGCATCCAGACTGTTTCCTAATGTAAACTCAGGTCTCATATGTGACGTAAGAACAGATTTAGTCGCAGGCAGTGACGTTTGGAAACGCAAAACCCCGGTTATTGATGTCCACATGCAGACGCATAAATGGAGGATTCGCTAATCTTCACTTTGGTCGGAGGTTTTTAAAAGAATCATTTTTAATGCCGTAAATCTGAGCTTTGGTGTGGATGAGAGGACAAGAGTAGAAAGATAGATACCCTGCTACGTGTGGACGAGGCCTTAGAAAATCATTTCTATTAAAATCCTTCTGACCCCGAGGTGGAACAAAGGCAGGACACTGCAGCACAAAGAGAGACGGAGCTCCGCTGCTGGACAGCTGGGATGCCTCACGGGTGAACTGTGGGTTCTCTTACCTCGGATACTCTGGGCCTTTGCAGGGCTTTTTTCCTGAAGGGAAAGATCGGACCTCGGGGCCATGGTCCAACTTTCTCTTCATCTGAGAGAGAAAAAAAGAGAAACACATCAGAGCGTAACAATGGCAGAGGCCGGACTTTAAAACACACACATAAAAAACATGTTTTCACACAAACCCGTCGACTCCCCTCTAAAAGTTTCTTTAAAAACAAAGTCTAAGTCGCTTTAAGCAACTTGAAGAAAGGACTTAGTTCAGGCAGGTTTTTAGAAGCAGAAAATTGCTTTTACAAGTTACAGACTTTGTTAACATTATGTCTGAAACTCAGCACATTAAAATACAGAAGTCTTGCAACAGCTTTATGCAAAGTGGAAATTAAACTTTAATGCACAGGATAAGGATTCCTTTTATTACTATCTGTAGACGAGGCATCAGATAGAAGCACACAAAGCAGGTGTTTGTTTTACGTTGCTAGTTTTGTTCTGTGTCGAAGGCAACCAGACACCCAATAATATCCAGAGGCAAACACATTCACACCCAAACTCCCAGAGTACAACGTGTTCGCGCACAAAAAAACCCACCACCAAACTTTCCCAGGAAGGTTACTGGGTGCAGTCTTTGACATTTGCTTCATACTGATACTTGAGGAAAAACAACAACAACAAAGCGAGTCGGTTCTTTATTATTCTCCATCACCTGCGTGTTGCACAAACACCACCCGGCCCCGTTGCCACCTACCCTACTGCACAAACAAAGGAGCCTGTGTAAAGGACCCGGGCAAGCCAATTTTCTCCATCCCATGCCTGCCACTCTCTCTGGCAAGGCTTCTCAACACACATGCAAGTGATCACCGTCTCATCGCCGGTCCCTCATGAATAAACAAGCTAGCTGAATGAGCTGAACGCTGATTTATCTTCTAGTGTGTGGCCAAAATAAGACGCACAATGCGACAGCCCGGCCTTTCGTTAATTCATGTTTCAGTGAAAAGCTTTGCTGGGTTTAAAAATGAAGCTGGACAACAGATTTTAATGCGAATTAGAAGAAAGAAGAATCTAAACGTTTTTTTGTTTTGTTTTGTTTGTTGTTGTCTTTGGGGTGTTTGTCTATCCCTATAAGGGTGGGGGGCGGGGAAACACGCTTAAAGGAAAGTAGTAAACAAGTGTTAACTGTAAAATCAAGGACCAGTACCTCGGTATGTTATGAGTGATTTTCTTTTGAGAAATAAAAAGATATAAATAATAATAAGAATCTAAACGCATAGAATTATGTGCATGACTGGTCTGTAAAATGTCAGCTTCCTAAAGAGCACGGTGACGCCATAAGATTGTCTTTAATTAACCGTCTTGTGAGATAAATAAAATCAGTTAATGATAAGGAGGAACGAGGGAATGTGTGGCAAACAATGATCCAGTTACTAGATTAAAAGATGGCAGCTACTAGCATGAATGGTTTGCTCCTCAGCTGTTAGCATGTGGCGTGTTTTTCACCAGATTACAGCTCCTATCTCGGCTGTTTAGGGTCAGAAGTATTTAGCAACAGTTTGTCTTCAGTCCGGCCTGCTGCTGCCGCGAGACGCAAACCTGCACTGGAAGATTTGTTCCTTCTGTCCTTCTGTATAATCTGATAACAGCTTTTGTTGAAACCAGAAACCCAAATTAAGTTTAACTTTCCCCCCTCCGAGGCGGACGGAGCTCTTCTGATTTTGGTTCGGTTATTGTTTCCAACAGCAGTGGACGTTCGACTCCGTGCTGTCTGGCTCTACAGTGATTACACCCCTCGAGATGCGTGTGTTTTTGTTTATCACTATAATTTGGGCGAGGGTGTATCGTCTGTTTGTCCTCCCGCGTTCCCAGCCTCGGGGGGGGAAGCGTCAAGCATCAAAATGCAAACCGACACGTTTCGTCTGCAACCTCGGGAACGCTGAATAATGAGCAGCTGGATGCATGAATTAGTGATCGATACGGGGGGTTCCTACCTGAGCAGAGAGTCACCCAAAGCCTGCTCTTAGCTTAGACATGATTAGCACACCAGTATGCAGGTTAGGTGCCCCGTCAGTGGTCTGTCCCCCCCCCCCACGATGCAGCTCATGTGTGAAGCTGCTGAGAGGCTCAAAGGAAGGAAAACTAAAGTAACTCATGAGGGGGAAATGTAGAGAAGAGGTAAAGATACTGTAAATATATCGCTTGTGCTACACCTGTCTACGTTTAACGCTGATTGTTTTTAAGACGCGGCTCTTAAACCCTCGTTCCCGAAGCGGTGATCTCACTGCAATGGCAGTTCAGTAGCCAAGGAGAGCCGGGGTGTGTGTGTATGCATGCAGTGGCTGTGTGTCTGTTTTGTGAGTGTGTTTCAGAGTGTGAGACGGAGAGAGAGAGAGAGAGAGAGAAAGGGGGGAGGCTGGCTGGCTGGCTGGCTTCGAGTACGTCCGACTGTGTGTGTGCACATGTAAGAAAACCTCAAACTAAATGCAGGCATGAGAAGAAGGAAAAAACCTCCTGTTGTGTTGCAGCCTGGGAAAAGGTACGTTTGTAAATCACCACCAATAAGTCGGCCCTCCTTCTCCTTCCCCGTCCGGCCCAAAAGCAGCGACAGACGGATACGCAGAGAGTTAATGATATGTTAAAGACAGGCAGTCGCTCTTACATAATGTGTTGATTCATTTCAAGCATCAGTCACTTGGAAGAACCTTTCCTCATTTTTCAAACTGGTGTTTTCAAGCAGTCATGAAAGACTTTCCCCCCCCCTTCCTCCCCGTGCCAATCAGCATTGTTAGGAAACACTCAGGGGCTAGCCGTTTGGAAAAGAAGTGACAAGCATTTCGAAGGATCACAATCAAACCGGAGAGACGGGTTCCAGTCCCTACAAGCCGAGCGCGTCGCTGGAACATCCACAAGCCCCACAGAGCGACTTGAACACCCCGATATCTTACGACGATCCACAAAATGGATGGAGAATACAAATGAGCCAACATTCAAATGTACAACCCGCTGATTGAGAACGACACCTCATTACCAGGATTAACCGAGTCCAATCCCCCCCCCCCGGACCACGAGGGATCCCTCTGCATCAGAACTCCACATATACTTCATTTGTTTACATCCCTCTCTCTGAATCACACATTCCCTTTCATGTTTATTGTTTGTACTCGAGCCTCGTTTCATGGCTGCCGTCCAGCTCTAATACACCCAACATCCTTGAGGATATTCCACCTCACGCAGTCTGACACAGTGACCCATTATCTGGCGGCTGGGAGCCTGAGGCGAAGTGTCAGGGAATCGGCTACTCCGGGGCGGACCGATCGCACGCATCTCAAGCAGTTACTTTTGGTCACTGCAAGATAACCGCTGCCTGCTGCATAATGTAGGAGCAATAATAACCCTGCAAACTGGGGAGGACTGCAGGAGGAGGAGGAGGAGGAGGAGGAGGGGAGAGAAGTGGCTGTTTATGTGCTGCAAACTGGCTGTTAAAGTCAGCATGCAGCGAGGAGGCAGAGATGGAGCCATGCATATGCAGAATGGATACGTGAAGAGGGATGTACAGGTGCAGGCAGGCAGGCAGGCAGGCGAGCTGGGGGCTTTAATGCCATCCACAAACACGGATATAGTCTGATCTAGCATTGCGGAACGAAGCCTTTACGCACAGCATCCCCTAAAATCACAGCGTTTATTTACGCAAGCCGAAGTTGCACCGGGGAGGAGACAGGATGCCAGATCGAACATTTAACGCGGAGCTAACATAACATTAAGGCCCGGGCAATTAAAGAGGCGTCTCTGGGGGTCTTGTTCATCCTCCGCAGTGGCCGCACGATCAGCCGGAGAGAGGCGCGTCAAAAGATAATGTGGGCGACGGAGCGAGTCCAGCGTTAAACACTAGGATGGAGGTGACACGGCGGCAGGAAAAGACCTACTCACTTTGTAGAAAATCATCTTTAAAGTGCCGTAGAACCCCATCCTTGTAATCCGGTGTGTTTTCCCCTTTTTTTCCTCTTCAATCGGTGGAGTCCGAGGGTGCGTGCGCGGCGGGCAGATCGCAGTGACAGTGTGAGGAAGAGGAGGAGGAGGAGGAGGAGGAGGGCAGCAGCGTACTCTCAGGTAAATCCGTCTCTGATGTGAACATGCTCGGGCACGTCACCGGACTGGTGCGGTAGATTCCCCCGGTGAAGGCATCGGGAACCAGGAGGAGGAGGAGGGGTGATGGGAAGAGGCTCCGTCGGATCACGTCGGGGGGGAAGAAAAAACCCGGGGGTCGATGGGTGAAACAATGCGACGATCCCGGAGGCTTGGTTTGGTGTGCGCCGCCGAACCAGGGAGTGAACAGATGAGGGGAGGAAGAGGGTGACACTCGGCAGAAAAAGGGGGAGGAGTGCAGGGAGGGAGGGAGAGAGAGAAGCGTCAGTGGCCTCGTCCCTCTTCGTTGCAGGATCGGATTACAGCCTCCCCCGGCGGAGACGGCAGGAATGGTGCAGTCCGACGCTCCAACCCTGTGCGCAGCGCATCCTCTCTCCGTGTGCGGGTACCGGGGTGGGGGGGCGAGGCTGCGCGCAGAGACCGGGCGGGGTGCGCACTAGCTCGGCACGTCTTTCGGCATCAAAAGGTTGGACCAAGCACTTGTTGCAGAGACGGATCAAACTACCAGACTGCGCTGGTGTGTTTCGTTTCACATCGGAGAAACAGTCGCTTCTAAAAAATGCGCTGCGTCAAATGGAGTTTATACGCAGCGGAGGGAAGTAACGAGTTACTCTACTTCACCACATCACAGAGGGGATTACTGCAGTTTCACTCCCCTACATTCAGTCTTAGTCACTGATTACATTGCTTTAATATAAAAGCTGATCCAAAATGCCAAAATTAAGAGCAGAAAATCAAATTAAAGGTATTTTAAAAGCAAGAACCATCAAGCAGGGGTTTAAAGTTGATTTAACCCTTTAAGACCTGAGCCTCAAAATGTCCACCTGGTCTTTTTTTTTCTTATTTTGATTAGAAAAGGGTAAAAAAAAAAAAAAATGTCCTGTGAGTGCTGGTGCCCATTTTAAAGAAGAAACTTTCAATATCTGGCAGTTATTTACGATTTACTGCCTATTATAAGAGTTACGGTAATTTTACGGTAATTTTATCCAGCGGATTCTTGGGGGGGCACGGATGAAATTACCGTAATGACCGTAATGACAACAACGTTGAGCTTTACAGCCAATATAGTGTCATTACGGTAATTTTATCCAGCAGATTCCTGGTGGGGCACGAATGAAATTACCGTAATGACACCATATTGGCTGTAAAGCTCAACGCCTCAGCTTTCAGAAACCGTTGGATTTTTTTCCGATAGCCCAAACGGTGACATATTTACGGTATTCCAAAGTGTGCTAGCCCAAACGTGTCGCAGATGACGCACTAGGACTTAAAGGGTTAAGTGATACATTTATTTTCAAGGAGACTTTGCAGTCAGTAAAACACCAAAACTTACTGGTTGTTGCTTCTGAATGTGAAGTTTTTATATAGAAAACTAAATATGTTTGGTTCTGAGGCTGTGAATCTGTTATTTGGTCTATAAGATGTCAGGAAATAGTAAAAGATGTTGATTGTTTTGTCCAAGATGGCTAATGCCAATGGTTTTTTTTATTAATTTTCCCCTTAACTGAGAACCGATACGTACCAAACCAGATATTCTTGTGTACCGTTACACCCTATTAGACACCCAGATAAACATTGTCCCAGAACAAACACACTCCCTCATGCAGATGGAAATCCCAAATGTCACTGCAGGAAAATGCCCCCCACCACATGGCAACAACATCAACCAATCAGGAACATCTTGAGGAACATGACAATGGCCCAAGATGTTGATTTGACCTCCAAGCTTCCTAGACCCCATTCTGATCAAGCATCAACAGGATGCAGTGGAACAAGTTGGATTGACAGAGGCCCCACTGCACAAGGAGAGTACCCAAAGGATCCACTGCCAACGTCCTGGTGCCAGACCCCATAGGACACCCTGAGAGGTCCTCTGGTCCATGTCCAATGGTTCAGAGCATTTTTGACCACATAAG
>OMNN01025944.1:0-12580 GCA_900302755.1 Chromis chromis
TGGGGTTTCTTCATGTCTCGTCTTATTTCTTTCCCACAGTAAAGGAAGTGCTCTTTCAAATTGTATTTTCTTAAACCTCACCAAGTAGATTTACTGTCAAAACTTAATCAACCTTCTTACAGTTGTTATCATTGTGAAATTATGAGCAAAAGTCTTAAAACTTAACCACAGATAATTGCAGTTTAATTCTGTCTCATCACTTTTTCCACAGTAAAATCAGTGTTCTTCAGACTCTTAGATAGATCATGGAGAATCAAAGCAGATATCTGGTGCTGTTTATTAACAATGGAACGGAATTAGCAACATTGCAAAATAATGTGAGCAAATTTAAAAATCTAATAGGTGCCCTTGCAGCAGATGTTTTAGTTTTTTTACACAAGTGGTCACCCTCTGAACTGTTTGTTTGAAAACAACAAAAAATGCCTGGTAACATGAGATGGCATGACGTGCCATCACTCCACGACTCAACTGCATTTTCAGCTATATTTTGAGGGAAACATATTTTCTATCAGATTACATTGGTTTGTCATCTTTCACAAATATGTTTCAGATGAACATCTTTGCCATTTTTTGTATCTCTATGAAAAGGACCAACCACTCTAATGTTGGTCCTTTTCAGCAAACACATGAAATATTCGATTGGACAGGACTCATCACCCTATCCAAGTTTAGGTTTTTGAACCTCACCAAATAGTGAGTTAAAAACAATAGTAAAAGATTAAAAGTGATCTTGAGTCTAAGAACAATGATCATGAACCCTGGTCATCTGACTGAAAGTCCTGCTGCCGTCCCCCCTCCTACCCACTTGTGCTGACTTTGTGACTCCTTTTCCCTATTATGCCATACTCTTATCTTGCAGCTGATATGTTTTTTAAAAGCGTAATTGAGAATGCATTTTAGTTGTATAGGACAGAAGAACATTTTTTTGGGAGACAGGGTTGGACGTGCTACATGATAATGATAATGGTTATTAGAGAAAATGGTAGCATATTTATGTTTCCTCAGTTTGTCATTCAGTTGTGTCTTGATACATCAAATGTAGAAATATTCACAGGAACAAGCCGAAATCCTTCATATCTAATTTTGCATTTAATGCTTTTTTTTTAGTTCTGAGATCTGTTTCCTGATGTCTGATATCCAGATATAATTGGTAAGACCTGATTCCTGAGGTGTGGTTGTGTCACTGAGGCTTGAGGTCTCAGATCAGAAGGCTGTACTACGAAGCGAGATTAGTGGGTTAGCGAGGTATGTTGAGCCGAAAGTCAGAGTTTTCAGTATCACAAAGGTGGCTCTCTTTTCACCTGGCTAGAT
Source organism: Chromis chromis (assembly GCA_900302755.1). Lineage (NCBI taxonomy): Eukaryota > Metazoa > Chordata > Actinopteri > Pomacentridae > Chromis > Chromis chromis. Next base: position 1,312 of record OMNN01025944.1, read on the forward strand.
CACCATAGTAACTTATGCTGTGGAGCTCACCTGGTCAGGAACAGGTTATGTTCAGAGTGTCAGATCAGATCAGCTGTAAGAAGCGTCTCCCTTTATACAAATAATTTCCTGACAATTATTTATGAGCAGTACAGATTCTCAGCTAAAGGAATATGTTTTATCTGCAAACACACCATGAGCTGTATATTACAAAAACTGCTGAATGAAGTTGTGTAGTTACAGTATTGTACACTGTATGCATCACATTACCATGGGAACCCCACATGTATTTAGTTGGTGATGCATAAATCATATAAATATGTTAAGTTTGGTCCTGATTTCCTGTCAAGTCCATTACACTTACGGTAGAATACTATAAAGCTAATAGAACACAGATTAGGCCATCGATTATTCTACAGGTATTTATTGCAGAGAATATTCAATCAGTAACATTCATTTCACTTGATGACATCCTGCATTATGGGACATTGTCAGACCTAAATGCACTTCAACACAATATCGTGTTTAAATATACAGGACCAGTCAAACGTTTGGACACACCTTCTCATTTAATTGTTTCTACATTGTAGATTAATACTGAAGTATGGAAACCCTAAACGGCCATGGGTCAACTTAATTTTTTCCCTCCGTTTTCTTGCTATAACGACAAAATTATCTTGTTTTCTCGAGAAAACTGAGCGAAAATTATCTCAAGACATCAAAACTATGAAAAGAACACATATGGAATTATGTAGTAAACAAAAGAGTGTTAAACAAACCAGAATATGTTTTAGATTCTTTAAAGTAGCCCCCTTTTGCTTTGACAACAGCTTTGCACTCTCTTGGCATTCTCTCAGTCAGCCTCATGAGGTCGTCTTCTGGAAAGGTTTTTGAATTAACAGTTGTGCCTTGTCAAAAGTCAATTTATGGAATTGCTTGCCCTCTTAATCTGTTTGAGATATCAGTTGTGTTGTGCAGAGATAGGTTAGTACACAGTAGATAGCCTTATTTGACTACTGTTGTAATCCATAGTATGGAAAGAACCACTCAACTCAGTAAAGAGAAACATGATTACAGTCCAGAAAATTTCAAGAACTTTGTATGTATCCTCAAGTGCAGTCGCAAAAACCGTCAAATGCTATGATGAAGAGACACACCTCCAGGCTATGTAAAGGCTGTTTGACCAAGAAGGAAAGTGATGGAGTGCTGCGTCAGATGACCTGGCTTCTACAATCACAAGATCTAAACCCAGTTGAGATGGTTTGACATGAGTTGGACCACAGAGTGAAGGAAAAGCAGCCAACAAGTGCTCAGCACCTCTGGGAGGTCCTTCAAGACTGTTGGAAAACCTTTCCAGGCAACGACCTCATGAAGCTGATTGAAAGAATCCCATGAGTGTGCAAAGCTGTCATCAAAGCAAAATGGGGCTACTTATAATAAAATAATATAAATATAAAACATATTCTGATTTGTTTAACACTCTTTTGTTTACAACATAATTCCATATATTCTCTTTCAAAGTTTTGATGTCTTCAGTATTAATCTACAATGTAGAAAATAATTAAAATAAATGAAACCACTAAATGAGAAGGTGTGTGCATACTTTTGACTGGTACTGTATGAAGTTTAAAGTTTAATAGTTTTATTGTGCTGCTGTCAGAAATTCATTGGTAAAATTAATACATTATGTGCATGTAATAGTTTTCTACCAGCGTTCCTGGCTTGCATCATTTGCAGTAGCAGCACTTTTTACCGTCATAAATTTTTATATACCTCATTATTCTCCATCAAAACAACCTGTTGACTGAAGCAGCTATACACATTTGTTTTATTTTATGCGGAAGAATCATCTAATGACGCGTTAAACTCCCCCTTTTGTGTGAACGCGCACAGAGTTTGAAGCCGAAAGTCTGAGTTGACAAAGAAAGTTGATAACCACCTTCATTATACCTGTTATATCTGACTGAGGTTTTAGTTTTTGTCAAGCCGACCGACACAAAGAAAGCCTAGCTATGTTGAACTTGCTTCGTAGTGCAGCCCTCTGCTGTCTGATCTCTGAATTCTAAGGTGTAATGTGTGAAATCAGAGGTCAATGCCAGAAATACTGAGGTCTGACTATGGAGATGAGATGCCTGAAGTCTGAGGCCAGCAAAAAAATCATAGTCTTCTTATCCAAAATAAAACCAGAGAATACGAGAATAGGTTTTACCTGATCTAGGATCTGAATGTTAACATCTGGATCTGAAAGATCAGCATCAGTCTGAATCTTCACCCTCACAATGGTCGTCTTCACTTTCAGGACTGGACAGTCCAACAATCACATCATCACAAAACAAAGACAGAAACATTATTGCATTGCAAGAAGAACAAATTGGAGAGGTATTTACATTATTTGAGTTTCTTTTCACTACCATGGCACCAGAAGGGTTTCTCCGTGTTACAACTCCCATCATGCCAAAGGTGATTTGGGTACTCAGCTGCACAGTACTCATCACCATCGTTATTTGGCTGTCCATTCTCCCAGTTTCTAAAGGAGCTGCTGCTGTTGTCGGACCACCTCCATGATTCTCTGTACAAGCCAATCCACATATGTTTTTGTGGCAGCAAAACAGACATCATCTGAGTGTTGTCCTGATCATTCTCAATCATAGCCAGGTCTGTGTAGTGTGTTCTGCAGTAAGCCTGAGCATCCTTCCAGTTCATCCACCTTTGAATTAAAGTATATGTTTTCTGGCCTGGAGGATTTGTAGCTACAATAGAAGAAAAGTCAAGCTAGTGTGAGACTCAAAACAGCACTATCATCGTCAATATATCAACACAAATTTTTTCTTACCCTGGTAACAAACAAAATGCCGTTCAGCACTGCAGGACCAATCATCCCACATTCCTGCATTTGTCACAAACCCACAGAGCTGATCTCCTTCCCTATTATTTGGATAACCTGGGATCCAGTTTTGGTACCCAGTTCTGCTTGTTTCACCAGTTGCTGACCATCTCCAGGAGTTTGCATCATTTTCCATAGTTCCCTTCCAGGATTTTGGGTCATCCGTCAGTCCAATCCATGCCAGTGAGGTGTCCAAACTAGGTCTGTTTAATCTTCTTATGTCATCCATGTTTTCAAAGGTGGCCAGATCAGTGTATTTTACTCTACAGTAACGCTGAGCGTCGGCCCAGGTCATTTTCAGGTCAACATAGTGGTACTCACGAAAGATGATGTGAGAGTAGGAAGTCAAGCCAAATCCTGAGAGTCAAAGATAGAGGGCATGTTTAGCTGGAATGTATCAAAATGTTTGTTCACAATGGTTGATCTGAATAGTTTAAATAGGCTTTGTATTTTATTTTACAGTAGAAAAATTTGACATCTTTCATCTGGATGTATGATCTCTCTGAACTGCTCACCTGACGATTGAATGGTATTCTCTCCCTAACATGTTCCCAACGTTGGACAGTGGATGTTTGTGTTGACATTACCTTTATCTCAGACTGCACAGTTAATTAATAGCCGAATTGATAACCACGATCACGAATTTGGCTTCCCTCAATGAAATGAACATGATTGAGTGCAATATTATTACATTGTATGTTATATTAATTAATTCTGTACAAAGAACATGCCAATAATTGAACCCAGCTTATGTATTAAACTTAGTTCCAACTTGGGTAAATTTCACATTGCAACACGTTTTTTTTTATAGCTAGTTTCAAGTAGAGGCATTGATTGATAAATTGTCTATTGATAAGCAGCTGTTCAGCAAATGACGCGCTTTGGGTATCATTTTACTTATGTTACCTTCTGGAGATGCACTGAGTTCAGGTGAAGACAAATCTAATTTTTAAGTCTCATTTTGATGCAAAGATTCATTGATTAGCTGAAATGTAGCACAGTGTAGAAGTGAAAGCTGTGCTGTGTCAATTGAAATGTGAACATGCAAAAAATTGTTCTTTTCCCTATCAAAATCAAATTTTGATGATTATGACACTTTTCATTGTCTCACTGAAGATATTTCCTAAAGATGTAAGTTATCCCAGTTATTAATATTCATCCTCCCCCTCACTGCTCAGTGTTGTCATTCAGACAATTGTAATCAAATCTGATTTCTGATGTTTCCTGCTGCTACCAAGTTGAATGCTAAAGCAATACTTACTATTCTATAGTTTCATTTGATTAAACACATAATTTTTAGGAATAAAAATTGTCACAGGAGGAACATATTACAGTCTCTTAAAATACACAGCTCCTTATAATTCGCCAATATACTAAAACAAACAATTTGTCCTTGTAGTCACAGTGAATAATGCATGTCTTTGAGTTCAAATTTTCTAATCATGTCTTTATAAATGTGATTGAAAACTTGAGTGAAGAAAGTGAATTTTCAAATGTAAAAATTCATGACTGCACTATAAAAGCAGGCATTAAATCATCTCAGAACAACTTGAATCAGCTGGACTGTGGTTCGAGACTTGGTCCAGTATTTGTAAAGTGTCTGTCAGGTATAGTTTTGATATAACATGAAATTCAAATAGTAAATCCAAATTTTCATTCATGAGGTCATTGAGACACACAGATTTTGGGTAGCTTGGATAGATTTCTTCCAGTTGTATGTTGAGGATGTTTGCAGAATTCAAAGTTCCTAATTCTGTCATTAGGAGAACAACAAGTTTTCTTTAAGACTAATAAAGTCAGATTTACATTGGAATCATTTGAGGGCATTTGCTCATCCTCTTCTCTGGATTATATTTCTCAGATATATATTTCAAAGGAAGCTTAGAACCTGTTGTGTTGTGTATTTAAATGTTATGTAAATCAGAAATCACAGTCTTGACTTACCAAGGAAGAGCAAAGTCAGAATCAGTTTGTGATCCATTTCTGATGTTACTCTAAATGAAAAACACAAGAATGACTGTTAGAAATTAAAGAACGTGTTGACCAAGCACTAAACGACACAACTTTTAAACAATATTGAATATGGTTTATAATACTTAGTGTTTATTGTGATGAATCATAATACATTTATGTTTAGAAAAGCTACAATTACAGAGAGACTTTTAAGGAAGACTCGTTTTGATGATGGAATTAATTGAAGAATCACACATATATTGATTTTCAATGAAACATAATTATTTCAAACTAAGACAAGGAATCAAAGTTTCAACCTTAGGAAGTAGTGTTGCGGTTTGCAGAATATAAATGGTTGACTGTCACAGTGTTTGATCTCTTGTACCAACAGTGCAGCTCTGCAGTTTTCTCTCTCTCTCTTTTTTTTTTTGTTTTTTTTGAGAAAACAGACAATCAATGATGTCTGAAATTCCTTTATACAAGTGCAAAATGCAAATGATTTCAGTGCTTTACTGTATATTGTCCTGCAATCCAGCTTTACTGTAACAGCAGTAGGAGTTAATAGAAGATATACTCACCGGTTTAAAATCCAACGTTTACCGAAAGTCAGAATCCCTGATGCCTGCTTGTGTTTAATAGGGGTTTCTGAGAAGCATCCAGCTCTGTGCTGTATTTTATTGTTCACACATTTAAATATTCAAAAAGGAAGCTGGCAGAGGTCACCTTGACTGGCACCTGATATAATAGTGTGAAGTGTTTTAACCTGGATCACATTTTTACAATCCCTGCAATGCTGTGACATGTGGAACCATAATTTTTTATTTTTAATCAATCCAAATGAATTTATAATGTAATAAACATAAACATACTGATTATTTACTATATTATAGAATGAGGAATGAAAACTATTATCAATAGCTTATCAACAAAATTTCCTCATCCGTAAATTCTAATTTAGGGACATACTGTCATCAATTATATGTTTGTGTGGATCTTTACAAATGTAGTTTATCTGCTGATTGGATTGAGAGCTGCCTTTTTCTAGAATTAAAGATGACTTTCTTCCAAACTGTAAAAGTTGGGCATCCATCAGTATTTGGGATACTTCCTCTGCTGTAAATTACTGTGATTTAACCACACAGGAGGAAATTGATACCTACTGCAGTTGTCATAATCATCGTTTTTCTGTTTGTCATTATTATAAAACTCAGACAGTAAAACAGAAGAAGAGGTGTTGTGGAAATCTGGATGAGCCGTAGTAAAAACAATCAAGGTGTAATGATATTTATCTTTTGTAGTTTATTAAAGTATAACAAGGAATAATAGAGAAGAGAAATGCAACACTTGACTTTGCACTTAGTCGGGTATGCAGATGCAAACGGGGAAGATGACAGCATGTTTTATTATACAGTATGTGATGTACTAGATTTGTTTGACAAAGTCATGTAGGTACAGTAATTATGGCTCCAACAGTTTCCTGTGCAGCTTTAAAATACAATATACATCAAAAGTGATCACACCCCTGTGCAATTTCAGATAAATGTCAAATATTTCAAAATTGTGTCAATTCTCAGTAACAGCATTTTTGCTAAACTGACAAGTGGAATATTTTATCTTTATGAACAATTAAAATAGTTTATAAAGTGTATTTAAACACTGTATTTAAAAGACTTGACTAAGATGGAAAAGGATACAGGAAGGTCAGAGACCAATTAAAGTTCAGGTGAAACAGATGCATCAGCAATGAGGTGGTATAAAAGGAGTCATACTAATGAGAGCCACAATCATGATTTGATTTGATTTATTTATTTTGAACATGTAGGTGAAACCATACAAATAATGATACACATAATACTACAAGAATAATAAAACAGTCAGTTATACTAAAAAGAAGAGAGAAAAATGTGTTTAACATATTCGAAAAGGAGTGGGAAGAAGTAAATACTTATTTAATCCCACCCCGAAATAAGTTTGCAGAATCATTTACAAAAAGACCCAAAACAATTTCATTGTGAGCACACAGTATTTTCGTCCATGAAATCAACATCATAACAAAGCGTCTTCATCCCATTCCCTGGTAGTACTCACTGGACCAGTGCCGTCAATAATAATGAATTCAATTCAATTCAAATTCTATTTTAATTATGTAGCGCATATTTACCACATGTGTCATCACATAGCGCTTATCATCATAAGGAAGAGGATTACATGAAACAGAAAACCCAACAACCCAGAATTGCTCTTGGATTCCCTATAAGCAAGCAGTCTGCAACGGTGGGAAGGAACCAAAGACCCCCAAGGATGGGGAGGGGGGGGGGAATCATAGTTGTCCTCTGAAAATAATGCCACAGTGTGTCATTTGCACAGCTGAGCTCTAACAAAAAGAAGCTGGGCATGAGCTTCAGACTTGACACAGAGATTATCGTTGGAAATCAGAGTGTTGGTGACAGCTCAGTCAGTGTAAAGGACATTGTATAATGTCACCTCTTTGATGGAAAAAACTAATCTTGCTTACTTTTTTTTCACAAAACTACAAAATGAAACTTTGCTATAGAACATGAAACAAGTGTCATGCTACAGCTCACCTTAACATTCCCATTTGACAGTGGAATAACTGTGGCTTTGCAAAATCTAATATGTTGTTGTGCTATAATTCATGGACATTAAATACAATAAGAAAAATTGTTGCTGTTCTTGATTTGCCTTCAACAGGATGTTGAAAAGATTTCTCAGTGACAGCAATGCAAAATTGTGTAAATGCACCGTGTAAATGCAAAACTAAGCAGGCAATGGAGCAAATTTAATGGGTTTCCAGAGAGGACGTGCCAGGCAGTCTGATTTGCAAATTTTGAATTTCCCTTGACAGAACACTATGGAGGACTGGGGTGGACGTGGATTAACCCAGGAATGGGATTTGACTGAGATGAAGTCATTGTATTTCCAATTTGTCACTAATGACCTTCACGTTAAATAAACAGAAGCTAAATTTAGTATTAAAATGATATGAAAGGGTCAGTCATGCAGAAAACAAGTTTTACATTTACCACACTTTCTAAATACAGCGACTACATTATGGTATATTCATTCAGTTCTTACATTTTTTTTTTTAAAATTCAAACTACAATTATGAGTTAATCATGACTTAATTTTGTTACACTGTTGCTACTTCTTCATTTTCTTAAAAAATAGAAGTGTCTTCATCTTTGTCCTCTTCTTTTTGGGCGGAATCTTCCATCGCAGCTTGAAACCAATCAATCCCTGGTTCCTCATCATTGCATTAATCTGATGAAGGAGAAAAAAACATTAGAAGTTATCTTTTTGTGACATAAGCTCTATAGTAGCAAGTCATACCTTGATAATTGCAGCTATATTCTGTTCTATCACTTTACCACAGTAAAGAGAGCGTTCTTCAAGCACTGTTAGGCAGATCAAGTAGAATTAAAGCAGATACCTATGTTTTGTGCAATTCTTTGTCTCCTGGAATCTCTCCAATGAAGGTGGAGAGTGCAAAAAGTATCATCACCCATAGAGCCACAATGCCCGCATTCATCACAAATACCCCATGTTGAAATTAATCAGAAGTCTCCTTTAAGGTCTATTCAAACTTTTTTTTTATTAGATTATAAATTTGATGAGCTTTTTTGCTATCACATATCCACACGTGTCTCAGACATTTTCTCTGCATCTTTTTTTAGTTTTCTGGAGCAGTTGACTTTACTCTGTCATTTTACCACTTTAAAGTAGAAGAAAGAGAGACAGGGAAGAAGGAAATGAGTTGTATCTCTTTGAGGGTCTGTTACGCCCAGCTCGTGGGGAAAAGGAAGGTGGTAGCGGCCGTAACAGGGTCTGAGTGTTAACAGCTGGATGTGTCATGTCAGCTTCCGTCTGAATCTAACTTGGTTTCACACTCAGTCAAGTGTGCAGATGAGGCACAGCAAAGTTGACAAGATGGTTTCCTATACAGTATTTGATGTGCTAGATTTGTTTAACAACGTCATGTAGATACATTAATTAAAGTCTTATGTAGTCTGTCTCTGTTGCATTATCAGTTAAACAGGATGTATTTATCCACTGGCTTCATCGTTCTCTTCTACTTCATTTCTCTTTTGTGGGCTGAATCTTCCCCCTCAGGTTAAAGTCAGTCAGTAAAGCCTTGTTTGTTAGCAGTGCACCAAGCTGAGAGGGAATCAAATTAATGTTGGAAGGTAATTGTCAGAATCAACACTGCTGTTTTGGGAGTCTCCCTCCATGATGAAGCAGTTAATAAGTGTCCTAATGCTGCGGGTGACATAATGCACACTACTGACATTATTTTTTGTTGTGAAACACAGTTTGACTTTGACAAACAGAAAGGGGTTATCAGAGCAAATAGGACTACTTTGCCTACTTTTCTTGTCAGTATGGTACATATTTTATCTGAGTCCATGTGGTGCCTGACCTCTGTTACTGAAATCAGAGGTGTAATGTGTGAGATCAGTGGTCTGATGCCAGAATTCTGATCCTGAGATGTGATTATGTCTGAAGCCTGAGGTCTGAGTTCAGCTCAGAATTTATGGTCCATGTTTTCATAATAGAACCAGAGAATACGTGAGTGAGTTTTACCTGATCTAGGATCTGGATGTTAACATCTGGATCTGAAAGGTCAGCATCAGTCTGGATCTTAATCTTCACAATGGTCTTCTTCACTGTTAGGACTGGACAGTCCAACAAACACAACAGCACAAACCATAGGACAGAAATATTATTGAACTGCATAAAAAACATCAGAGAACACTTTACAGTATTTGTGTGTCTTTTACCTTCATGGCACCAGAAGGGTTTCTTCGACATACACATTTCATCAGACCAAAGGTGATCAAAACTCTCTGCTGCACAGTGCTCTTTATTGTAGTACAAGTTATTTGGCTGTCCATTCTTCCATTTTCTAAAGGAGCTGCTGCAGTTGTCAGACCACCTCCATGATTTTCTGTACAAGCCAATCCACACACCCCTTGTTGGCATTATTAACATAATCTGTGCGTCTTCCTGATCATTCTCAATCATAGCCAGGTCTGTGTAGTGTGTTCTGCAGTAAGCCTGAGCATCCGTCCAGTTCATTGACCTTTCAATTAGAGTATATGTTTTTTGGCCTGGAGGATTTGTAGCTACAATAGAAGAAAAGTAAAGTTAGTGAGACGCACCACAGTACTAGCATCATCAATATATTAACACAACATTTTTCTTACTCTGGTAACAAACAAAATGCCGTTCAAAGTTGCAGTCATCATCATTCCAGTTTCCTTGCTTTTTTATCATCCCACACAGCTCATGTCCTCCATAATTATTTGGCAGACCTCCAATCCACTTATGGTACCCAGTACTGCTTGTTTCACCAGTTGTATGTATTGTTGTATTCACCTGTATGATTAAAAATTCTAAATGTCATCAATTATATGTTCGTGTGGATCTATAAAAATGTTATTCATGTGCTGATTAGACTGAGAGCTTTTGCTAGAATTCAAAATGGCTTTCCAAACTGTAAAGGTTGGTTTACATCAATATTTAGTATATCTACTGTAAATTACTGTGATTTATTCACAAAGGAAAAGATTTACACCCAGTGGGTTTGTCATGATTATTATTGATTTCCAGACAGTTTTTCTGTTGGTCATTATTACAAAACCAGACATTTAAACAGAAGAATGAGAAGGGTCGGTAATCTACCCTTTAAATTACATTCACTTTAATTTTTTGTACTGTTTTATAGCTTCTTACTAGTTTAACAGTCTTAAGTATTGAGAGAGAAATTAAATAAAAACATGACATAAGAGAGGATTAGCAACTTTTATTCAGCAAGTTTATTTTATTCAGTCAACATTAACAGCCAGGAATCCCAGCTTAAGCATGTAATTGTGTTATACTAGAGATACCTGTCATGAAAAAAATATCAGAAATGAGCAATTTACAGTGAGCCACAGTCTAAGCAATACACTGTGAGGTGGCCTGAAATGAATATAATAATAACAAACTGATGAGTCAGAGGACAATGGACAACAGGTCGCTGCCATATATAAAGAATTCTGGGCTATTAAGTCTATACCAGGTTCATCTATCAGATTCTATCTGATCAGAGTCTATCAGATTCAATGGAGCAGATTTATAGGGCTTCTACAGAGGATGTGCAAGGATGTCTGATTAGCATATTTATAGACACAGCAATTTGAAAGGCTTCAGTGGAATTAACCAAAATATGGGATTTGACTGAGATGAAGTCCTTGTCTTCACAATAGTGAGCAAATGACCTTCATGTACCTAGTTATCCTATCTAGTTGTCCTTGCAAACACTTGCACACAACATTGTTGATGACACAGCAATAATATTATTTCCCCTTGATTGATATTCCTCTGTCATGCGCATCCTTACTCAACTAATTGAAGTTCAACTCGCTTAAAGTATCTTTAACTTTGACATTA
>OMNN01025947.1:0-24060 GCA_900302755.1 Chromis chromis
ATTTGTAGTGAATAAAAGATACTTAATATCATCCTTTTTAAAAATGTTGTGCATATGCACTTTTCTCTTTTTGAATGTGCTCAGTTATTTTTTACTTAGGACAAAAAATCCCACACTTTGCAATTAGCACACCGAGCATCTAAAATAAAAGCTGTAACCTTGATTGTGGAATTTGAATTGTTTTGAAAGGCTCAGTAGTTGTATTATATTAAATACTTCACATTTTTTGAAAATGTGCTTTCTGCCTTAGAGAGATAATAAATTGAAATATCTCTCGTAACTCTATGATAAACTTAGAGCAGAGTCATTCTATCTCAGTTCCTCACATTTTTAGCACAATTTCTGCTCAGTCATCTTTGAAAAATATGCCCATATTGTAAAATAGCCCAAAAAATCCTAGTTATATTTGAAAAAACACTTTTTCTAAAACTCTGTTCTCTGTTTGGATTAGGCGATCAAGCAATAGTTTTATTTGTGTGGTACACGTTGTCATACCTGCTCAAGCTCAGCTTTAAAAGTTCAATGAAAATAACTTTTCCCCAACACTGAAAGGTTTCTATGTTTCATTTTGTGTTATTGTGTAGATCCCTGATGATTTGAGATGGAATAATCCAACATGCAGCCAGATAGCTGTTTCCAGTCTTTGTGATAAGCTAAGCTAACTAGCTGCTAGCTCTAGCCTTATATTACATCAACATCAACATTAAAACAGGTTACATGTATAACATTGGTCATCTCTTCACAGTGAAATATTCTGCTGGGGAACCAATAGAAGCAATAATGCTCAATGGCAGCAGGATAATGCATTGTGCCACACTGCAAGAAGTGATCAGTAAAGGCTCAAGGAACATGACAAAGAGCCCAAAACGTTAGATTGGTCTCCAAACTCTCCACATCCCGATCCAATCCAGCATCCACAGGTTGCATCAAAAGCCAATTTCACAAAATGATGAAGTACTCCTACAAACAAAAAAAGATAACAGAAGTGAACCCATACATTACACAGTATGACTGTTGAACTGAAAAGCTTTAAGTATACAAGGAAAGAGCGTAGCCTATAAATATGTAGAATCAGGTATATAAACTACCTCCACAATGTTCTCAGTGCAGGAAAACATTCCTATCTGTGTATTCATCTTTGTCTTTGCCTGCAGTAGTATGCCATCTCAGTCACATCTAGTTTTAGACTTTCTATTTGCTTTAGTGCCGGCCTGTGCCCTGGGGTTGAGGGAGAGGAAATAACTCAGCGCACTCAGGCAGAGTTCAGCAGAACAAAAACCATTTGGGTTAAAGTGACACAGTGAAATTCTGTTGGCTCTGCAGCATCGTACCACCACCAAACTACAAAGCTTGCAACTCGCAGGTCGAGGCCAGTCCCTTTTTTTTTTACTGAAAGGAAACTAAAAGAGGAAGAAAGAGGAAAGAGAGGGAGGGAAGAATTTCCTTAAAAGCTTTGAATCCACTTTTTTCTTTTTTTTTTTATCCCTTGGCAATGTGGTTCATAGATGGTTCATTTCCAGAAAATCTGAATAATGGTTTTGGACAGCATCTATTGAGAGAGCACTGGAGGCCATGAATCTACCAAACTCAATTACCAACTGTTCAGAGAATGTTCTGTATCAGTAATAGTGATAGTAGCGAACAAGGCTGAAGCAGTGACAAATCTCTTTTCTGGCTTTCTCTCCTTTGATTTCATGTGTAGCATGAATGGCACCGTGTTAATACGCGCTGTTAGATACATAAGAGCCAAAAACATGAATTAAAATCAGATTCTCATCACTCATTTGAACAAAAACAACATTAATTTGCATGTACAATGTAACCTGATTGTTCTGGCTGCAGTAAAATGTGCTCATTAGCTTTCTATTGCCACCTGTTTGATTTGTTTTCCACCCAGAAGCCATCAGCACTGACCCTTACACTAAACTCATCCAATGAAATCAGTGATCCAGACCTGTGACATTTACAGATGTGTGTGTTTGTGCATGTGTGCAGGGACGCCTTAATGCCCTCTGATTTGTGTATTATCAATCATGTGTGTGCAAACAGTATGTGCACATTTATTCCCCATTGTGCTTCAATATCATTAGGGAACAGCGGTGGCAGATTGTTCTGATGAGCCTGAGGATTCTGTATTGTCTGTTGATGAACAGCGTTGAATGCAAATTAAGTTCCGCTGCGAGAAGCTATACGTTCATATCAGGATATCGGTATGTATAGTGGAGCAGAAAGGAAAAGAAAAAACCCATGCATGTCAGGATGTGGCACACGTCGAGGTGTGGTGTATGTTGGGGTGTGGCAGAAATGACAAGGTGTTAAGACTTGGCTGACCAATTTCAAGGATTATATTACAAAGTTTGGAGCAATGTTACGTGCAAATGTACTGCCTATACCTTCCTGTTACCAATAGGTGGCGCGATGACTATGACTAAATTTTAAAATGTGGATGTCTTCAGACCTGGACTCTTGTCCAGCGTATGAAATGTCAGCCAGATTGGATCATGTGCAGCTGAGACATTTTAGTACTCATGGCGAGACATCGAAGTTCGCTGTGCCGCCACTGACACACTGTTTGGCAAAAACTCACAATTTTCTCCATGAATCATCATCAACATCCAAGGCTTATGTCACCACATTTATGGATAATATGGTCAACCGGCTAACAATAGTAGATCAAAGTGTAAAACATTTAATTTCCTGTTGCCACCAGGTGGCGCTTTGACTGTGAATGGATATTGGCATATTGATGTGATTGGAGCAGGACTCTGATCAAACATGTAAAGTTTGAGGCAGATTGGAGAATGTACAGGGTAGTTAGACCGCATGTCCTCTTTCATGGCGAAGCATCAAAATTCCGGGGGACTACGCCCTTTGACTTTTGCAGAACATTTTGATAAATTTTCATCACTAAAGCCTGTTGTATATACTGGCCATATTTGAGGTCTCTTGGAGTTACCCCCCGTGAGGAGTTCGCTCTTGAACATGATCAAAAAAGACCAAAAAGCAAAATGGTGGACTTCCTGTTCGCTTAAGAGTATGGCTGTCACTAACTTTTTTGTGCATCCTGACGTGCTACATATGCATCCCAAATTTCGTAGATGTAGGTGAAACGTCCTGCCCGTAGTAGATGTTACAAATTTTGTAGGGGGCACTATGGAGCCATTTTGCCACACACATGCGCAAGTCCCATAAAATATCAAATTTTTCACCACTTCTGATGTGTCTGCAAATTTTCATGAGTTTTTGAGCATGTTAGGCCCTCAAAAATGCAATTGTTTAGACAAAAAATAATTCCTTGCATTCCAATAGGGTCCTAGTGCTCGGGCTCTAAAAAGACAGAACAGCCCTTTATTTTTTTTTAACCTGGCAGGAAGTGAGGTAATAAAGCAGAGACACCTGTTAGCTGAGCTGCTACTAACAAAGGAAGCATGGAGGAGTGAGAGAGTTGGAGAAAGAGGAGATCTTTGGGAGACTCATCCAGTTTTGACATAAACAAACTAAACTGCTTTGGATTCAAGAACCAGTTGGATTTATGGAAGTTTCCCAGAAGAATGGTTGGATTTAACTCCTTTAACTACCTTTTTGGCCTGCTTCGACATTGGTGGATGCATCCCTGATGGACCCTGGTTAAGATAAGTCTCCTTTTTCAGAAGAAATATCCTCTCTTGGCTCAGTTTAAGGTGTATTATCTCTCACTAGCTTCTTCTAAACCCCCTTAAGAATTACACCAACACTCCTACACCTCACATAAACTCATCTACACCTCTCAAAAACTGAACTGAAGTGCACTGAAACAAACTGAATGAGCTGAAATTATCCTGTTTTGAACTGACATTAGTTGGAAGTCGTCTTAATTCTCTTTTCTGTTTGCTTTAACAGAAAGGCCACTGAAAGCTCACGGTGAAAATATGAAAAGAGCCGTGATGCATGTGTCTGACCTTGTGCTACATTGTGATCACAACACTCACAGGAATATAGTTTATCTGTATCTTTTGTGTCAAGTATATAGACACTCTCAAACAAGTGCTGGAAATCCAACAATTTATGGTATTGGCGTCCTATTTCATAGACGTTTTGGAAATTATCTCAAGAAAAGATATTAGTTGATCTTCATCATCATTTATTTGGATTGGATTGGAGTGTTACATAGATTCCTACCTTTTTAAAAGAATAAGTACTGCCATGTTGTCAAAGCTGCTAGCATCACAAGTTATCTGCGCCTCTGTCACTTGCCCCAATATTCGACCCTGATAGACATTTAGGAATTTTTCTAGTTTAAAAAAGCCTCAGAGGATGGATTGAGGCTGTGTAAGTCATTGAATTTTCACTTGTGAGACTGAATTTTGTGCCTGTCATCTTCAATTGCTGATTACTTCTGTTGTTTGGTTAAGTTTAGGCACCAAAACTACTTGGTTCAGTTGAGAAAAACATCATAATTTGGGTTAAAATGCACCGTTTCACAATTTCAAACACATGCGACACCAGTAGAGAACATTTAACCATGGCGTCTATTTCTGATGTTCATGGACTTATATTAGCGTATACCTGCACACTGAAAAATTATACCACATGTTACCCAACGTGCTCAAATGTGATGCCTACTGGGCCTCACAAAGAGGCCACGTGATGGGTTGGGAGTGAGACCTGGCTCGCTATTTCTAAGAACACATAAATTATCGTCCTTCTTGGAAATCCTGTAGGAGCCCAGAGATACTCACCATTGATGGCATAAACCTGCCTGCAGCTGCTGTAGCTCAATAACTATCTACTCTGTACTTTAAGCTCCATACAGGAGCTGAAGATGAAAATGTCTGAAATACTTAAGTCCCCAAAAGGACACAGAAAGGAAAGCATGTAAAATATTTGGATTATTTGGATGTAGTTATTTAATCATCTGTCTTATCATTGGTCCTATATTTCTCAGTATGAAATGTTCTGTTTTGAAAGCCTTTAAGGAAGTCACAGTCAAATATATTGAGTCAGTACTGGAATACCACCATGTGCATCTTGTGCTTGTCTCTCGCTAATCTCTCCCCTGGTAGCTATAACTTACAACTTTTCTGAAAACTATTAAAGACAGAAAAGCCTGTAATCTAACAATCCAGTGAACCATGATTTCCCCATGAACCTCTGTGCCCATTATCGCTGACTTTTCCTAGAATTTACTTTATCTCTCCTGATCTCTTGATGCTAACATCTCAGATCTGCCCATGGATGACTGTGCCTGCAGGATATAGAAACTGTCAACCAACATTAGCGAACAGGACAGTAAATAAGGATGTCATTGTCCTACATGGCTAGGTACATATATGAAATAAAGCAACAGAAACATTGCAGTAAGCACTGGCTCCGTCGTATTGAATATCGACTTTTGTACAGGCAATCTGGTCCTACAAATCCACTAAAGACGCACAGGTGTCAACTGAAAAAGGTTCATTACTCTCTGCTGATTGCTCAGGGCAAAACTAAACTCATCAGCTAAAACAAACATAATATCACGCTGATGGAATGATGTTAAATTAAGGCAAGTTATTATCATTTATCATATTGGGTAATTTAAAAACTGGCTATTATGGCAATATTATTGTGTATTTTAACCATTTTATGGCATACAGATAGATTGGCGATGGATAACTCTTGGACAACTGTGTTTAGAATTAAGGATTGCATACATATACACCGATCAGGCATAACATTATGACCACCTGCCTAATATTGTGTTGGTCCCCCTTATGTGGTCAAAAATGCTCTGAGGGTGTCCTATGGGGTCTGGCACCAGGACGTTGGCAGTGGATCCTTTGGGTACTCTGGGTTGTGCAGTGGGGCCTCTGTCAATCCAACTTGTTCCACTGCATCCTGTTGATGCTTGATCAGAATGTTGTCTTGGAAGTTTGGAGGTCAAATCAATATCTTGGGCCATTGTCATGTTCTTCAAGATGTTCCTGATTGTTTGATGTTTTTGCCATGTGGTGGGGTGCATTTTCCTGCGGGGGTAGGCCAAAGACATTTGGGATTTCCATTTGCATGAGGGAGTGTGCTTGTTGTGGGACAATGTTTATTTGGGTGTCTAAGTCTCATCAACACGGATGCCAGAATCCAAGGTTTTCCAGCAGAACACCACATTACCAATATGATCAATGTTATTCACTTCACCTGTCAGTGGTCATAATGTGTTGGCTGATCAGTGTATATGAGCCTAAACAATTAAAACCACCTGCCTAATATTGCTAAAGTTGTGCAGCTCTGACCCATTCAGGCATGGAAATGGGATGTTGGTAATAGATCATTTGGGTGTTGTTGGTTACAGGCTGATACCTCTGTGGACTGGACTCCCATGGATGCTCAATCAGATAGGGATCTGGGGAGTTTAGAGGCTGGGTTGATGTTTTGGGCTCTTTTTTTCCTCAAGCTGTTTCTGAGTAGTTTTTGCAGTGTGGTGGGGTGCGTTGTCCTGCTAAGGAAGGCTTTTCAGGAATGTGTGTGACCTTAGTGGGTTGTTCTTGTGAAGGTAACATCCACATCCTCAGCAGAACATTGCAACAAGATGATCAATGTCATTCACTTCATCCATCAGTGGCTGAACAGTGTATTTTAAAGCAGCATCTGATAGCAAAAGGCTACAAGTTAAAAAGAGAAAATCTAAAAAGTGATGGTCCAATAAATCCCATATTGTATCATTTCATGTTTACCTCTCCTGTTTTTTTTCTTCTTCTCTACTTCAAGAAAAAGAGCAATATTTTCTGAAAAACAAACCATTGCCTTGAGGTATTCTAAAGAATCTTTGAGGTTATGAAGCTGAACATTTGAAGTTACTTCTGACCTACTTTGAAGTTTTCTTTACCTGGCTGTCAGTGTGACTGTTTGCCATTTTCGTCTACATCTTAAGGTGAATCACAGCCGTCATGGTAATTGGGACTGACATTGTTCAGAACCATTGTTCTGAGTATAATTATGTTGATGATTTATCTGTCAGACGAGCACACAAACGCGCTCGCAAGGACTCACGCAGACAAAGGCGTAAACACACACATGATACGATACCTGAGGGAGACGTGGGCAGGGGACAAAGAATCACTTTGTGACAATTTATCCATGAATCACGTTACAATCTGGCTCCACCTGTCACAGTGTAGAAACAGCGCGGCGTTACCTCCCACCAGGCTCTGGGGAGAAGGACTTTGAGCAGATGGATGGGCTGATACAGCAGGGATCTGGTTCATAGGATGGGTTTCTATATGCGGGCTGAGAATATAGGTCAGTAACACATTTACACTCTTTTATAATGTCGAGCTTTTTTACCAAGCGCTCCAAATTACGACTCCCACTCTCCCATCACGATCACTTTGTTGCCAAGGTGATGAATCAGAGAAAGATTTTTTCTTTCTTTTTTTTTTTTAAATAGGGGGAAAACAAGAAATCATTTTCAGCTCGAAGCAGAAAAAAAAAGATTGCCTTTTGTGGAGAAGTTTTTCAAGAGAAAGAGCGAGAAAAACACATAATGCAGCGTATTGATTATGAAACCAAACAGCCTCCTTTAGTTTTAACTTCTTCCTTCTCTGTCTAAGTGCTTCAGGAAAAGAGATATGACTTTTTTTCCCGGCAACATTTCAAAACAAGTGTCACAATAAATCTCACCCCCCTCTACATTTGTGTGCTGCAGGAGGAGTGTGTTTTGTTTTTTTTGCAGACTACTTGCTGTGGCATTGGACTTGTTTATGCTGGGGTAAAAAAAAAAAAGGATGATAAGAGGGTGAGGGATTTAGGGAAGAGGGGTGACAGAGGGAGCAAAGTGGAGGGATGAAGAGGGGAGAAAGGGGGAGGCGAAGAGGGACAGTAAGAGAGAGAGATGGAGGCAGAAGGGGGGACTCATGCTGCAGTGATCTGGCTGCTTTCCAAGGGCAGTGTTGCTTCCAGTGAACAAACAAAATACCGGTCTCAGCTAAATATAACATTTCCCCTTCCAAGCCTTCAGAGAGGTGATGGAGGGGAGGCGAAGGGGTGACGGTGTTTCTGTCGTCGTGCAACGTCCCCCTTTGACCTGCGAGAAGCCACCCGAAGCCGAGTGTGACGTTAAGAACAAGGAGGTCAGGTTGTGCTTCCTCATGTTTCATCACCTCTTTGGTTTCCGTCCAGCATCTTTTCTCGTTTTCAGCAGAACTTCCCATCTCCTATCCCTCCTGTTCGTTCATCGCCCATGACAAACAACACACCAGTCCCCCTTTTCTGCTAATCTCAAACCTGTTTTTCATTTTCTTCCTTTACGTTTTCCCTCCCTCTCTCCCTCTTCTTCCGCTTTCTTATCTCAGTTTGTTTTTCCTTTCATCCGACACAAATACAGCTCTTGGAAAAATGAACTGCCGCCGATGGACATTAATAATTTACAGGGCAGCCAATGCGGCAGGAGAATGGAAATTAAACATAGGGTTTTAAGCTTGTGCAGGAGACGGCAGGAAAAGCCAGCCGTGCGTGGCCTGACTAGCGTGCATAAGTGCAGCACGGCAGCCTCACAGTTCATAATGTTGTGTCATTACAGCCAAAGATATAGCAATTTAAGCCCCCCTGCAGGTATTTGTTAGACACCAGGAGGCTGCTGATTATCTTCAGCGAGGTTGCTGTGGTCTTCATTTCAACTTTGCAGAACCGCTTCCAATTTGCCGTGCACGTAAATGCACATTCTGCATGCCATTGGTATGCAGAACGCCCACGCATGTTTGCATGTTTCCTCTAAAGCTTGTTTCTTCTGCGAGGCGAAGGCTTCGAAAGCTCTTCAAAGAACACAACAACAACATGAGAAGGAGCCTAGCTAGGAGGCTCGTCGGCCGGTTGTTTTGCTTGACGCACACAGAGGCCGACACAACGCCGCACTAGCGGCTCTGCCTAGCTGGAGTTCAACACCACTCCTTGTTGTGCGTCTCCGATCTGGCCTGACTTGTTGCGGTTTATGGAGGGGAAACCTTCAGGTGAGGAGCTACAAAAGTCAGATGAAGTTTCGGCACCATCAGCAAAACAAATCAAACACTAAAATCCCTCCAGGAGCAGCAAGCGAGATAGAGAGAGAGAACTTATTTAGCCTCGCAGCCTGTCTGGTTTCACTTTACCATCAGCTCAGTGCAAAGTCAAGTCAATATTTTCCCCCCACTTACACAATGATAAACCGCCGGAGGAAAATAAACACGCCAGTTTTCGAGGCATTATCAAGCACAACGCCGGGGTAATTTGTCAGAATCGAATCACCAGATGGCATTCGCCGCGAAACGTGTTGATCAGAGTTAAATTGAGCCCGGTAAATGTTTCGTGGCAGGCTGCCGCCACAGGAAGGGCTAAATTAATCACAAGTAGGGAAATTCACACCTCCCGAGTATGTCAACCACTTCCTGTCTTTAGACAAATACGCAGGGAGACAGACAGACACCCCGCAAAACCCCTCCGGCAGGGCGTGACACGATATGAAAATTGACATTTCTGCGCATATAATAGACTGTGTGATAAAATGCTAATGGTGTCTCGAGCCGCTGCGGCTTCTTTTGATGTTCTCCGAGTAGACAGGGCAGAAACCGTGACCTCCAGGTGTGAGCGATGATATTTAGACGCTCACCTTTTATTACAGACCCTATATTTTCTCAAAAACATCACATTTTCCTTGACGCCTTGGCATCTCAACAAAGAGAGTGATTTTTCAAGAATCCGCCGATATATTTCAATTTCGCCTGCCGTCACGTGGAAGTAGCTCATCACTCCCGACAAGCAAGACCCACTGTGTCTTTCTTCTTCAAACATTCAGCTTGAGTTATCGCACTAAATTGGCCCCAAGGTTACCGCAGCACTGATATACATGTCATGCCTCAACCAGACACTCTACTTACCCCATCCTGATCCCTACATATAGATGTTCTCCTGATAATACAGCTTAACAACCTTACGAACCCTTTTTCCATACATCAAAGGTCCAGTATAATCACTTCGTGCTCACATCCTCTGGGATCCATCCGTGATGTGATGCACTTTGTCTGCTTGGAAACTGCTTCCGAGATGAGCGATGATGCAAAAGACAAACAAAAACAGCTGGAAGAAAACACAGATTTCTCATTATTTTTGCAAAACCGACTAAGAGAGAGATCTAAGTTCTTTCCAAGTATGTTTTTCTACCATAAGGGTTGTGTTAAAATGTATACAATTCATTTTTTAGGACTGTACTGTAACACTAGGCCTAATTAGCTGCACCCTGCAATATAAGAACAAAGTCTTTATGTCTCATCATCTTTCATCATTTTCAGTGTGTGAACTACATACAGAGGAGCCAAGCCGAGCTCTGGCACCTCTTAATAAGACATGAGCTCCCCTGAAATAATGATTTGTGAAATTTTGGGGGTAGTCTACTAAAATATTAGGCTATTTCTGCCACGCGTTTCTATTCTCCTGCAACCATTATCGGATTAAAATTAGGCTATTATTGATGTATGATTCATGCTTGGGTCGATTCATCACTAATTCACTTTAATAAAGACGCCGTTGTTGTCATCAACATAGTAGAAAGGCTAAACTTCACTCAATTTAACTCAAACATCAGAACAATAAAAACAAACTCTCTTGATACCGAGTGGCGTAAAAATAAAGCAGGAGAACAAAGCTAAGCCCTCTAGGGCGGCTACTTTTCATCTGTTGTATTATTCTGATTATTCATATTCTTATTAATAGGAATAAAGACAAATAAAAGCTAAATCAAGGGCTTTAATAATGTTGCATCTGTTGTTTTTGACTCCTGAAGGCAATGGTGTAGTTTGAAGAATGACTTTTTGCATTGGACTTACCTGTGGTATGTTTGTCAGGAATGTAAATTGCTACTGAAGGGTTGATTTGCATAGCATCAGTAGCTAAACGTGGGTGGAATGTGTGTGTATATAGTGTGTGTGCATGTTTATTTGCATTGCAACATACACCGATCAGGCACATCATTATGACCACCTGCCTACTGTTGTGTTGGTCCCCCTTATGTGCTCAGAAATGCTCTGAACCATTGGGCATGGACAAGAGGACCTCTCAGGGTGTCCTATGGGGTCTGGCACCAGGATGTTGGCAGTGGATCCTTTGGGTACTCTGGCTTATGCAGTGGGGCATCTATCAATCAAACTTGTTCCACTGCATCCTGTTGATGGTTGATCAGAATGGGGTCTAGGAAGTTTGGAGGTCAAATCAACATCTTGGGCCATTGTCATGTTCCTCAAGATGTTCCTGATTGTTTGATGTTTTTTCCATGTGGTGGGGTGCATTTTCTTGTGGGGGTAGGCCAGTGACATTTGGGATTTCCATTTGCATGAGGGAGTGTGCTTGTTCTGGGACAATGTTTATTTGGGTATCTTAAGTCTCATCAACACGGATGCCAAAATCCCAAATTCAGTGGTCATAATGTTGCGGCTGATCAGTGTAAATAATACCTTAAAATGACTTGCATGTAACTCTACACCCCTTCAATGTACAGATCCATGAAATCATCGCCTTTTTCTGGACCCAACACTCCGCCTCTCCACACTCTTCCATACCTCTTCAATTACTTACTATATGAAACATTTTTTGCACTACTGTTAACTCCACAGGTCACTTTTACTATTTTACACTATTGCACCTTGCTACTGTATATTTGGATTATATTTTAACTCATTTTATATTTCTAAATCTGTTTCGTTCTGTGTGCACTTATTGTACACTGAATGACAATAAAGCTTGGTATGCTGTAATTTCATGGTGGAAATTTTCAGCCATCACGCTGACTGCTTACTTCTTATGTCTTCAAGCATATAAAAAAAATCATATAGTTCTGGAAAACAAGGTTCATTGTCTTTGTATGGGATCTTTGTGTGTGCCGGACACAAGTATTTCTATTAAGTTGGGTATCATTAAAATCCTTCTATTTGATATCATGCATCTACAGTATATTGGATAGCCTACATATTATTCACTATGCCAAAAGATTTTTCTATTTTCTATTTCTAAATTTATCATCAGATTAGGTGAGCAACATACTCAACAGCCAACTTCAAGTCCTACTATACTCACCGGTGCATTTTTCTACCTTTCAGCCTTTATTTTCCCCCAATTCTTTTATCTTCAGTTCTCCCTTTGCTCTCAGTGACTTGGTCATGTTCCATATGTGTGGTATTTGCATTTTTATGAGATGACAATTGACTTGAATAACAAACACAATAAAAGTACAATGCAATCATGCCCTCTAATAAAGCCCACATAGGGAGCAGATGGTTGCATTCGTATGTCACGCTGTCATTTGTCTGCATAACCTCAGCGAGGGGAGCTTTTCAATAAAACCACTCTCTGTGGAGCAAATACAACTGTACTGTATTATGTGTGGCAGTAAAGCAGTAAAATTCCATCATCTCTCCTATTCAGTCTTGTGCAGTACCAATAAAGTACAATCTGATCTATTCCAATACAACCGGCAAAAACCGGTCCAATGTTTCTGCCATTAGGAAAAACACAGTTGTCATCATGCAGCTCTAGAGTGACACCGGCATACACTCAGATACAGATCTAAAAGTCCCACATTTCATTTGATACGCATCTTTATCCGATGCACACCACGTAGCACCGCTGCACTGTTGTTCTGGCCCTCAAGAGGATTTGTTGGGGAAAATCCAACTTTTGCTTTCTTTTGTGTGTTCAGGCAGGACAAAAAAGATAAAAAAGCACCCGAGCGAATAAGAAGAGAAGTTTGTCTGCTCCCATGTCTATTTACTTCTGCTGTTCTACATTTCAGAAAGCTCTGAGCAGACTGCGGCGTGGAGGCGCTGCTGAATATTGCAGAGTTGCTTCAATGGCTACAAGTGTCAAACCCCTTATTTATACTTAAAAGTTAGAGTCTGGGAAACTTTAATCATGTGACATTTTGAGTCTGGGGATGAATTAGCAGTTGTGCAGGGTCATATTTTCTTTAGATTGCCGGCTACTTGTACACAAGCATTTATGCATCAACATAGGGCAAACTAAGGCAGACAAACAACAGCTCCAGCCCATCTAATAACAGAGGGGCTTATCAGCCGCCTCTGCCTCCTCTAATTTTCATCAGTTTTGACAAGCCCATTAAATGAATCTGGGACCAAAAATAAACATGTTTGTGTTGAGCTGAAGTGACAGGCAGTGATCACACCTCCCAATGTTGGGGAGAGAGATACGACAACTTTTAATTAAAAATGCGGCCCCCGTGCACAACAGCCTGGACATGATAAACAGGACTTATGCCTCCAGCACAGAAACTCGTGCAAGGATAGTAGGACAGAGTGTAATTCAAGACAAGACACATTACGGGCGTTGATGATCATTAACATGGAAGCTGGAATATTCTGGAAGATTTGTGATGCGAGTGCTCAGAGATGGCTTACAAAGCAATTCATCGTCTAATCCCGATGTAATAGTGATGAGTTTCATTATCCTACTCCTTGAGTGTATTATTTGTGTAATTACAAGGCCTGAATTCACAATAGGAGGACAGTCAATTCACAACAAGAGTTTCAGTTTCACACTAACAGCCACACACCTATCATCAAATATGAGAGGCAGAACTGTATCTTTTTTGCCACAGTCTTGTAACACGTCACATCTGGAGCCTTGCAGCATGTTATCTTAAACAGGCCCTGTGGGAAGCACTCTTCAAATTCAAATAAAATGGACCGAGCAGCCTTTTGAATCCTCCGTGGACTATCCGGGACAATGCAGCTCCAGCAAAGGCGATGTCAGCACTCAGGTCCATTGACGGCCAACACCTATTTTTCTCAAGATGACATCTTTATCGGCAGGCATTGTCATCCACTGGAAAAACACAGAGAGACCACCCGCCTGTCAGCAGCACAAAAATCAGTTTCCATGACAACGCCTGTCTCCAAACTTCCAAGTCATTTCTGTCACAGAGGCTGACATAAGGTGAGCTATCATTACTTTTTTCCCCCGTCTCCATCTTGCTTCTGCTGCTTTTAGTTCAACTTATTTGCCTCCCGTTGAGTTGTCTTGTACTATTACTGCCCCCATCATTTTTCTCAGGATTTGTCTCCTCCTCGCTCTCATTTTCCTTTCTTTGATACCTATTTATTTCTCAAAGCTACACCTCTGGGTTAAGATAGGAAACATAAGTGAAGAGATACAGAAACTGAAATTCAGCTGAGTACAAGTTAAGTTTTTTTTTTTTTTTTTTCCAAAGCCATGAAGCAGGTTCACAACTTGAGATTTTGCCTCTGCATTACTGAGTGGGTAATGACTACAGTCATTGTTATGCAGTCAATTTTTTCCTGCACTGTACTGGACATGCTCTGCACTCTGCATCCCTGAGATGTTTTGAAGAGGTCTATAAGATCATTGCTTTGAATCTGTTTGCCAGCGGTGCCTCCTACTCGCCAAAGATGTGCAGCAGAAACATAATACCTGGAAAGTGAAAAGTGTGAAAAGATATGAAGAAGGAGGTGAGTTGGGGGGTGGGGCAACGAGGGAGTTGAAGGTCCTTAGGCAAATATTCTGTTATTTTTTTCCCTATCCTTATTTGCCCTGCTCTGAGTAAATGTCAGGCTGCGCCAGGAGCTGGCAGGAACAGCTTATTATAAAAATCTGAATCTGAAGCATCTTGCCCCATCTACGCCAAAATGCACCAGAAGCAAAACACAGGGAATAATCTGGTGTCTGATATCTATCCTGTGCCTTAAGTATCTGGCTGCAGTTGATTTCTTGCAAAACGAGAGTCCACGTGACCATGAGCATGACAGAGGTCGATGCCCAGAACCACACCTGCAATTACAGTACTTGTGTCTTATACGATGAAATGAATCATTACCACTGCAGCATGAAAGAACATAATCTGGCTCGCTCCCAGCAATTCCCCTATGGGGACTGATTTGTGATCGCATCTGAAGATAGACTGTGCTTTCAATCAACAATGCAGCTTTCAAGCTTTCAGGCCACCCTGCTGAAAGGCTTGAGGGATACAAGAGATCAATAGAGATAAATTAATTACTACGCTGCCAAGTGGGAATTCTGTGTGGCCAGAGTTACTGAAACACAAAACTGCATAGCAGGCCACATAAATGATACTGAGGCTAGCATCTGCACTACCCTAAACAGAGTCCGAGGGGGGTCCTGGAGCTGCCCGTAGCATGCCACGATCATTTGCTGCACCACTGGCATTAAGAAATACCCACTGGTTTGACGCAGAGGAGCAGCTGGTTCCATGAGAGACATAAGCGAAATGTTTCAGAAGCTTGGTTACTGCAGCCAATCGAGCAAAAAATGATGCCAGTTTGCCAAGGAGGTTTGAGTCTCATTAAAGTGAATGCAACTCATACAAATTCATGATATGAAAGCAATTAAGACGAGAGGTAAGTGAGCTGAAAACAAGAGAAGAAAGGGCAGATATGATGAGCTGCTATGGCACTTATCGCCACCATCCTCTCCCCAGCAGCTTGTTCCACAGTGAGTCCACAGCAGGGCCGGGCTGCAAGCATATTTCCTCCTGGCACGCTCATCTATAAAGAGTAGCAGTGCGCTGGCTGCCCAGCCTGCCTGGGGGCTACATTTGCTACAACACTAATATCATAGAGGCAACCAATGAATTCCTAAAGAGTACAATCAAGGAAGAAACAACCCCTGCCGCTGACATCGCCCTGGCACTTGCCTCCCATCCTACTACTTACACAAGCAATATTCCAAGTTGTTGTTTTGCTTCCATCAAATTTTCCATTAAAAGTGACATTTCATCTAAATCAAGCCCTTGGGGTGAGAACCCAGACAAAAACTAAAGGAGGTGAGGGATGGAGGAATTCTCACATACAGTTACGTGCACAAGAGTTTGTGCACACAGGCCAGTGTGTACACCTCCAGCACCTAACTGACTCCATAATCATGGGGAGCGCTATTACTTGCAGCCATCAGAGCAACATCAAAGCAATTACATGTGTCTCCACATTCAGTGTGGTTATTAAAGCAAACAGCGTGATCATTTATCTGAGATGTAAAAACATCACAGCTTTCTCTCCCGCTCTAAATCCACATATGCTTCTGGCTTCACACCATTGAAATGAAATTCACAACTATCCTAAAGCAAGGTGTGCATGTGTGTGAAGCGAGGTGTTGTGGGATGGGATGTGAGACAGTAAAGGGGGGGCACCGGGTGACTTCAATGGGGCTCACAAGACATGTGAAATAGGCTCCAGTCTGCACTCACTGCATATGAATCATTGTTCACTTGTCATATTGCCAGTGGAGCAAGAGACTGAGAGAGACACCAAAGAAGAGAGGAAATGAGTGCAGGCAAGGAGGTGGGGGAATAGAATGAGTAACGGCTCTTGGCCAA
The DNA here is from genome assembly GCA_900302755.1 of Chromis chromis. Taxonomy (NCBI): domain Eukaryota; kingdom Metazoa; phylum Chordata; class Actinopteri; family Pomacentridae; genus Chromis; species Chromis chromis. The sequence goes on from OMNN01025947.1 coordinate 16,340, forward strand.
ACACTCCTCTTTTAGGAGGATTGAGTCTGGGAAATATTTGTTCCCTCCGGCATCCATTCGCACAGTTCACAGGGACTTATCGAGGTCCCGGGTCTTTTAACAGTGGAGAACAGCCTGAACGCTCCTGGAGACTCCACCGCATTTTCCACCAGAAATGAAAAACTAAGACATAATATCAATACAGTACAGATAACCACACACTTCAAAAAAGTGAAAAGCAGTCTTGCCTTGAAGCTCTGCAGCCGCATTTAAGTGGCAGCTCGTGCTTGTTCCTCACGTTTGCCGAGTCCCCGCAGAATCTGAGCAACTGATGAAACGGTTAAGTAAAGTGGTTGCTGCACTCTCCAGGGAAAGAAAAATGACATCTTCAAAAAATGTAGCTTTGTGGCAATCAGTTTGACTCACTTTTGTCAATCTGTTTTCTTATTTCTTTGCAGCATGCATCTGACAAAAGACGGGGAAGCAATCTGAACAGGTCACTGGTTTATCACTGGTCAGGTTTTGCAGTCTGACATCCCCCAAATAACACATATTTGAACTGTGAGAGGAAACATGCGGGAAACGCGAGCAGAACATTTTAACACCACATAAAGAGGGGCGCCGCCGCCGCAACAAAACTGTGACCACTATCCTAAACTGGCATTAGCAGCCAAATACTGCCTGTGTGTTCTGGCCACTTCCACCCCGGCAGAGCGCATCCCCCGGCAAACATCAACAGGATGTAGTGGAACTAGTCTGATTGACAGAGGCCCCACTGCACAACCCGGACTACCCAAAGGATCCACTGCCAACGTCCTGGTGCCAGACCCCATAGGACACCCTGAGAGGTCCTCTTGTCCATGCCCAATGGTTCAGAGCATTTTTGACCACATAAGGGGGACCAACACAATATTAGGCAGGTGGTCATAATGTTATGCCTGATGGGTGTAGATTCGCGAGTTGATACCACACAAGGACAAGGCTTTAGTGAGGTGATATTAGCGACATTAATCCTCTTGGAAATTTGTGCCTCTTCGCACAGCAGTCTGCGTCATTTTTTCAGGAGAATGAACAAGTTAGTTGTGTTGCAGAGATAGGTCTACATAGCCAGATCCATCTGCTCAGCACTACGTCAGTTCTGGAGAATGGTGCGGCTGCTTCCATCATCATTCTTCAAACAACACTCTGATTGCATGTGTTGTGTTTCTTGAAACTAATCACAGTTGTCTTGAGCAGCACTAAGTCCAGGATGCAACAACAGTGCTACTGCAAATTAGTGCCAGGGGAATTTGTTTTGGTGGAACATTTGCATGTGGAGAGGCAAGCTTTAAATAAAACGGCTAATTCACCGAAAGAACCATGCATTTAAATTTGCCGTTTTCAGCATTCAGGTTGGAAGAGAAAGCCTTAATGAACAGCACAAATGCCAGACTTACACCCCCAGTCTACATCTGAAAAGTCAGGCTAGTTGTGTTGCTTTGCAGCACAGAAACAAGTCTTATGGACTCTTTGCATATGATTTGTTCTTGCTTGTCCTAAATACCAAAATACCTCCAAACAATAGATGATGATCTGTTTCAAGGGACTAGACATTTGATTTTCATTCTCTTTCGTGTGTTATTCTTCTACTCTGGACTGAAGGTGCAACATCCAGACATTTCTTGCACAGCTTGCCACTGCAGGTGTGCGTGCACAGCGGCATGACAGCCTCCCAAAAGTAAAGCCAAAACATCTTGGTCCCTCCCTGGTGGCTGGCTGTTAGTCTCAGAAGTGCTTGATTTGATAATGCAGCTTAGTTTTTCTAGGAGCAGAGCATTCATTTATAATGTCACTATCACAGTCGATCATGTACATTCAATTGCAGATTGTGATCGAGATTAATATTTGATTTATTGTGCAGCTCTGCTATCAAGTCTGATTTCGCTCTGATCTGGTCACTATTAGGGCTGAACCTGAATATTTGTTGTTATATTTGTTTGTTGTATGTGTACTTGATTTTCAGTTTTATGATTTAGGTATTTTTGTTTGTACTATATTTATACTTTTTAATCGCACCACATTAATGTAACAATATATACTGTACATGTCAGATGGGGCACCTGACATTTGTCTCCCAAACAGTGAACATCACGCTTCAGTGCATCTTGGCAGTTTAAGAGACGACAAAGTGCAGGAGATATTTGTGGTGTGGGAACACTTTAAATTGAGTGATGACAAGACAAAGGCAGTGTACCAAATATGCAATTTGAAACTGGCATACCAGGGTGGCACAGCGTGCATGAAAACTCACCTGAATGCTGTAAGTGGTAGGCTGTTTGATGCCGTGAAAAACAGACACCATACTAATTAGCAAACTTAGCTTAGCTTATAGCTGTTGTCAAGTCGCTATGATGAAGGGTAGCATGGTGAAATAAACAACCACAGGCATCAACTACAATTGAAGCTACACATAAGACTCTACAGATAACAGAGAACCAAAGATGCCTATAGATACGAAACCCATGAAAATTTTGACTGAAGACCCATTTGCTCCTTGAAGCACTGAATATTCACTGTTGATTCGGGACAGCCATGGTCTAGATCAACTGTCTAACTCTAGTTGTTAAATTTCTCCACTGTTTGCAGGCGTTCTGTGGTCTTATCAAAGCTCTTTTGTTGAAAACAGCTACCTGCTGTTGCTGGAAACAGGTTTATGAGAGTCACGAGACTCAGCCAGCATGAAAATTGATGCCAATAAAACTAATAATAATGAGCTGAAAACCCCTAAAATCCACCGTAGAGCTCAGTTAAGTGATAATTCTCTGTGGATTCATCACTACAAAGGACACCTTTCGGCACACACAGCCATTTTTTATATTGTTAAAATAAAAATAGTGATTAATGCAGCTTTAAAGCAATTCTGACTTTATCGGTACCAGTATTAACCTGAGACATCAAGCTGCCTCGCACTTGTTTTCGAGCCATTAAAATAAAATCAATCCTGATAAAAAAAAACGCTCCACAATTTTCCACTCGATATATAAAGTGGATCGTATACTTTATGTGAGTGAATCATCGTGTCGTGCAATCATCGGCGTGACATTACGAGAGGTGACGGTTTAGAACGCAGAGTCTTTCCAAAGTAAAACAAAGTTTGGTTTGTGTCGGTGCACAGTCTGCAGTGCATAAGTCACCCATATGCATCGCTGAAACTATAGAGAGGCAGCGTTAAGAACCACCGGGGCGTTCACTTACACATCTGCTGTGACCTTTACCTTCTAACTAAATGAGATTTCCATCGATTCACTTTTGCTGGGAAAATAAATCAATCGGAAACTCTATCAAAAATTGACACAACACCCCTGAATGTATCAACGGTTATGTCTCCGACAAGTCAATTGCAGGTATAATGAGACATCTTATAAACAGCCAGGTTATTATGCTTTGCAATGTGCAATGTGTGTGTGTTTGGATCGCCTCTCCATGTGTGTTCTGCCAGGAGAGGATGCGCGCTGGAGAGGAGAGCGGAAAGACTGAACTCTTCACCTGCCACGGTCCAATTAGCCTAATCTTCACTTGGTTCATTACAGTTTGGGAGGGTTACAGGTGCAGGATGAGGAGGATCAATAGGAGTCCAAGATCAAGTCAATTTTATTTACTTATTTAAGCATTCATCGCAAGGAAGACTGAAGGAATTTCATGGAGAAGAGCAAATCAAAGAAAAGATGGGGAAAAGCGCACTAGATCTCACAAATTAAACACCGAAAAGCAAACTAAGAGGTGTCTCTAATCTTGTCGCCAGAACCAGCAGCACTACAGCCAAACTCAGAGTGGAAGCTGAGAGTGAATAGGCTCGCTAATGCCCCTTATTAATTAAAGGATGTGGCAGCATATTCACCAGTGACAGCAGCTATAAAACAAAATGCTTCTCATCAATTACTCCACCTCCCACTAGTGCAGATGTACACTTTTGCTCTTCTTTTAATATATTTCACATTATATCTCAGAAGAAGGTGCAGCAGGATGTGTGTGTGTGTGTGTGTGTGTGTGTGTGTGTGTGTGTGTGTGTGTGTGTGTGTGTGTGTGTGTGTGTGTGTGTGTGTGTGTGTGTGTGTGTGTGTGTGCGTGTGCGTGTGCGTGTGCGTGTGCGTGTGTGTGGTATGTGCAAGTGGATCCACCAGGAAACCCTGATGCATCACAGAATCCAACTCGGCGTGTATGAATGTGTGTGAGTGCCTGATTAGGCAAACAAAGGAATGTTTTGGAAGGCAAACGAGTGGGAGCTCGGCAATTAGATGTTTCAATTCCACTGATTGGGGATGACAGGGGCAACACACTGCGTTGAGCCTCACACAGCAAGATGCACACACTCACACACATACACGCACATGCTCACTCACAAACAGCAGAGAATACTTTGCTTCATTTACTGCAATCCCAAATTGGATCTGATAAGCAATTAATGGTGTAATTGGCCGTTGGAGAGGTTGTCTTCTCCCTGGAGTCTAGCTGGTTCCATTGGGCGGTCGAGTGGAGAGGGAAGGATGTGTTACTGATAGCGCTGGGTCAATAGAAAAAGAACTTTGCAACTTGTTAGCAAGCAGAGAAGAATAATGACACGAGTCCAGTGCTGGGGAGCTGGACTAGAAAACAATTTAAGCTGCAAAAAACAAGAAATCTATTCTGGTATATTCTATTTTTCACATGGCACATAATGATAATCAGTTCAGAGCAGTTTGCTGATCTACTAATATGGCTACAATCAACAAAATCAGGCTTGGAAGCAGGAAATAATCTGGTGTCACTATTTAATTCACACAATGCCTTGCACTTAATTGCCGAATTTAAAAAAAATAAGCAATACACGCCTATATTAACAATGCACTACTATAAGGAAAGGAAATCATCCTTGTTGTTATATGTTTGCGTAGTCATTCCGCTATTTTTATGACAAACATATGCACCACCTTCTGCATTATATCCACTTCTACGGGTTAATTTCTACATCACAAGATAATATTTACCCGCAATCTGCGAATAGAAAGTTGATTATCTGCTCCGAGATCATGAACACACTCAAACTGCAGGAGTGAAGAAGAAAAGTACATTTCTGCCAGCATGTTATTATTAGTAAAACTCTTTCCAGTGGAGAGTCACGTCACATATAGCACAGCACCTTTTTCCACAGATGAAGAAACATTAGAACAGCTCTCTGCCTATAAGGTCCACAAGAAAATAACCTACACCTGCCTTATTTATATATATTTCCTGCTAAAATAACCATATATGGAAAATAATTATGTATACTAGTGTGCTGAAATGTATACAAATGCACTGCAATTAGTAGGAAAAGCTGGTGCCATTTAGACATTTACTTTATATCAATCTTTATATCATTTTTTATATTCCTGGTCTGTACAAGTAATCGATTGCAATTAACAAACTGCAATGGCTACAAATTAGGATATACAAGGTAGAGATACAACTTTAGTGGCCATTAATTAGCAGCCTTACTAAACAATAATTGCTTAATCAATAACACAAAATTAACTTAGTGGGTATGTTCCCATGTTCTGATCAAACTGCTTTGAACACAGCCACAAAACAAAGGCAGCTGAAGTAGCTTATATCACATGACATTGGCCACAGTACTGAATATCAGTCAGTGGCCCACAACAAAACTGTCCATGTACACTTTAACACATACACAAGACTTGAGCTTTGGACGGTGGGCATTAAGTGTCACATGAGACTTTATTAAGGTAGCACTTTACTAGGTAAACTCCCACAATGCTCTCTGTTTGCCAACACAGAACTGCGGTAGCTCAAGTGAACGCTTCTGCAGATCACTACATTGTTTAACGTTAAGAGGCTCCACCTGGTGGTGCAACCAAGTACTACAGCTGATATTCAATACATCTTCTGAAATGCATTTCCTTCATCTTCTGCCTTATCAGTTATTATATTTGTAATCAGTCAAATTATTAATGGTAATCAATCAGTTAACAATTAATAATGACTATCTCCAACTAAACAGTCAAACTAATGCTTTAAATCATTTTAGTTTAAATTGAGCAGATTGAAGCTGTCAGGTGTTGTTTCTGCTTGCCCACAATGTATCCATGTATTCTGTTTTTGTTCCAGACATGCACACTGTGGTTTGACCGACATAAACTCAGTCTCATTATTTAATAGCAACACTTCGTACATTTTGCAGCACATCTGACCCAGAGATTAAACTTTTGTTTCAGTAGTTTTACAAATGTATGTTATCCTCATTGTGTGATAGTCATGATTTTGATGGTGTCACATATGGGAACACTACATCACATGTTTTTACATCTTACATCCTGAATTTCCCTTCGGGGATTAATAAAGTTTATTCTATTCTATTCTATTCCATTCTATTCTATCTAATACACAGTGAATACTGAACTGAATTTTGACTTTTAAAAATTATAGTGCAATTTAAATAGTTATGTCCTACTGTCTAGCAGGCTTTCTGACAGATATATTTTTTTAAAGTGAGACTAACATTACTCAAATAGGGGTAAATAGCAAATTTGCCATTGACTATTTTTCATTTGAATACACATCTGGCGCACTAGTATGTAGAGCAGTTGTTATGATGGGATGTAATGGCTTTAGTCAAAATAAACTACAATGCCTGTTTTTGTGGTGATAAAAGAACATAACACCCCATTATAACACTTCAACACTGTGACTGTGTGAAATACTGATGTATTTATTATTTTTCATCCAGTACTATTGCCATGTTTGTATATATAACGTGTTTCTTCTGACTATTTCAGTCAACACTAATGTTCCATGTCTCCAAAGCTGTCAGTCAGTGAATTCTCCCAGAAATATGGCAATAATCAAATCAGCTCCTCCATACCTCCCATGTCATGGCCGAAGCACAAGAGCAGGTGATTGATGAAGGGCAAGGCCCAACATGCCTGGCAGCTCTGGGCCATACATTCATCCTGAGGCATTCTTAATGGAATTGACCTTGCAATAACCCCACCCCCTCTCCCTATTTTTTTCTCTTTTATTACTTCTGTCCCCACCTTCTTTTTATCACTGAGTCTTTTCAGAACAGGAAAATAAATTAATAAATAAATGCATCTCCAAACCCACAGATGTTGCCCCCCGCTGCAGCAGTGTTGTGTTTCGATGAGTCAGCAGAATTATAAATGCACAGTTCATTATTAATCTTTCCAGAGTCCCAGGCGCTGTTCCGATGGGGAGAAATGTTTCTTTTCTGCACGTAGTGGAGCCATCAGGTTATCACATGCTCCTTTTCTCTCTGCCAGCGTAATCAGGGGCTCATTCCCTTTTCATTTCCCTTATACAGACACAAATTTAGACATGTATGCTCATATTTATAGCAGCGCAACCACACACACACACATTCACACTGCTGGTAATCGGAACTTGTCAATTTTAATCCTTGGGAAGTGAATAAGAAAGAAATAGTAAATAGGTTATTATTGGTAGTGCCTGGGTGTGTATGGGTGATATTTCAGACTTCAGGATGTGTTGACTACAGAAGCCTGTGTGCTATTGCCCTGCTCGTGTCATCACTGGATATTTGTTCAGCAATATCAGGAGGTACAACAAATTGATCGGATGGCTACTCATCCTGCTCAGTCCAATAACCAGATATATGAAACGCTCTCATTACCAAACCACAGGAAGAATGGCCACACAATACACACACAGTCACACACACACACACAATATATATAGAGAGAGATTTA
>OMNN01025949.1:14291-27804 GCA_900302755.1 Chromis chromis
GAGACACTAAGAATGTCGTTGCACTGGTAACTTGTTTAATGCTGCAAATGGCATTAAAGCTTTTGAACCCTTTGAAATAAAGAACTGCAGTTACATCCAGGCGATCTAAAGAAGCTTGATTGTGTGTTTACTTTCAGTCAGACTTTAAAGCAGACTTTTAACATAACATTGATCATATTGGTACTATGTGGTGTTCTGCTGGAAAACCTTGGATTTTGCCATCCGTGTTGGTACTGTATATCTTGAGGAACATGACAATGGCCCAAGATGTTGATTTGACCTCCAAACTTCCTAGACCCCATTCTGATCAAGCATCAACAGGATGCAGTGGAACAAGTTTGATTGACAGAGGCCCCACTGCACAAGCCACAGTACCCAAAGGATCCACTGCCAACGTCCTGGTGCCAGACCCCACAGGACACCCTGAGAGGTCCTCTTGTCCATGCCCAATGGTTCAGAGCAATTTTGACCACATAAAGGGGACCAACACAATATTAGGCAGGTGGTCATAATGTTATGCCCGATCGGTGTATGCTGTTTAGTGCGACTCCTTGTTTCCCCAAAGCTTCTCAGAGGAGGTGAAGTTAGTGATAATAATAATAATAATGCATAGGTTTTATATAGCGCTTTTCTAGACACTCAAAGACACTTTACATTGTATTATTCATTCACTCCATACTCGATGGTGGTAAGCTACGTATGTAGCCACAGCTGCCCTGGGGTAGACTGACAGAAGCGAGGCTGCCAATCTGTGCCATCGGCCCTTCCGACCACCACCAACCACTCACTCTCACACTGCTTTCACCCATCATCATGTCATCAAGTTAGTATCACCCATAGAGCCATAACAGCCACATTAACGGGAGATCCACCAAATTAAACTGAACCACAATGATCCTAACACAAAGCTATGAATTCCCCTTAAATATGGAGTATGCAATTCTAATCCAGTACATGATCTGTCAAATTCAGTTTGTTTAAACTTAAATTTACAAGTTTAAAATCTGGTATTTGTACATAGTGGCTTAAACCGATCCACACAACACTATTCCAGTTGGTCTGGTGCACATTTGACTCGTGCCAGGACGTTGTGAAAGTAAGGGGAAGGGGAGATTTAGGGAAAGGAGGCAGAGCCAACTATCTAAGAACGATATTGGGAAAAACTGACATTGCAATATTTCGTTTTTCTGCTATATGTTGTTACTGCAATCTAGGAAAACAGTTTAGTCAACATAGGACGGTTTAAGTTGCAGCCTTCATCACATTCACCACATTCTGTTGTTATACAGACTTGACGTCTCTCATCGATGCCCTGAACAGCCAACGCTTCTCTCATCCCTGCTGTTCTCACTTGTATGATCATCCAGGAAAAACACTGTTTGCAAACTTTTCAGTTGGAAATCCTCATTAATAAAGTCAGACAAGTTTGTTTTAGCTGTGTAATATTCCAGTGTGACAGCTCTGTTTCAACTTGTGCCTGTTTCACACAGCTCAGGGATGGTAATCTGAGAAAATAGGTGCGTAATGGTGTTACATACCGCCTGCCAAGCGACCAGGTTATATTTTTAACACCCTCTTTGGTAACTGTGTAAATTGGTATCATGTCTTTCATAAGGTGAAAAGTTATCACATCAGTGATTCCCTCAGTTGTTAGGAACCTTCCTCATAATCTCAATTCATCTAACTTCACTCATACTCAATGTGCAATAACTTGGTGCAATAATTACATATTTATGTGCGATAACACACCACTTATTACACTGTTTATGACACTTTTTTCTTAGGTAAAGCACATTTGTACATCTATGCTATACTGTTCTACTTCTGTTTATAATTTTAGTTCATATTTGTACTTATGGGCTGCACGGTGGCTCATTTGTTAGCACCGTCGCCTCACAGCTAGAAGATCCCCGGTTCGCGTCCCGGTTTGGATGCCTGGGATCTTTCTGTGTGGAGTTTGCATGTTCTCCCTGTGTAGCGCGGGTTTTCACCGGCTTCCTCCCACAGTCCAAAAATATTAATTGGTTAATTGGTGATTCTAAATTGTTCGTAGGTGTGAATGTGAGTGTGCATTGTTGTCTGTCTCTATGTGTAGCCCTGTGATAGACTGGCGACCTGTCCAGGGAGGGTGTCCCCTGCCTTCTCCCGAGTCAGCTGGGATAGGCTCCAGCCCCCCCACGACCCTACAGAGGATTAATCGTTGTATAGATTATGGATGGATGGATGGATGGATTTGTACTTATGTTTATCTATATATTTTGTATTGTTTATATTCTGACCTTAAATGGGAGCAATTGTAACAGACAATTTCCCCTCGGGGATCAATAAAATATATCTGATTCTGATCCTGATTCTGATAAGGTGTTTCGGCTTCGGATTGGAATTCAGATCTGTTCTTGCACTCGTCATACAGAGATTTGTGGTGCTGTAGTTGTAGTAGGTACTGCTGACACAGTCCTTGTTCTTGGTCAACATACTTTTATCTGTAGCTGAAATATTTCATTACAGCTAATGTTTTTACTGTTTTTCTCCAGTTCTTCACTCTTGTTGCTGTGCACACTTGGAGCCTGCATGTCAACAAACGCTGTGTCTTTTAGATAAAGATTTTTTTTAAAAACATTAGTGTATCAAATTAGCTCTGAAACCTTAAATCAGAGTAAATTATGATCCATCAGACTGACTTCTGGTGTAGATTAGTCATGGAAAAGGAGAACTGTGTGAGTTTTCTTTCTGTATCTAGCAGCAAAAACCAGTTCTGGTCTAATGATGCGTTTGAGTTCATTCACTTTGCTTCAAATTGCACTTCCTGTGATGTGTGTATTGCAGATGTTGAAACGATAGATAAATATCGATAATCTTTCTCCAGAATCACAAATGCCTCCTTTAAAAGAATAATTAAAAAAAAATATGCTCATCTGCTTTCTTGCCGAGAGTTAGATGAGAGGACTGATAGCGCTCTCATGCTGACTGAAGTGGCTCATTAAAACTGGTGTCCAACAGCTATATTTCGTGCAGGGTGTCTTCAGAGACAGAAGAGCAGCAGAATTAAAAAAAAAAAAAAAACCCTCATACCAAATGAATTATAGAAGACAGTGTCAGACATCAAGGTTAGTAGCTCAGGCAGCACTGATACACAGCTCAGGGAGGCAGGTGTTCATAAAACTGTAACATGCACTCGTAAAAAATCATTGTGCTGCAAGATAAACACTGTTACGCTCCCTCTCAAGGCCACTTAGGGAAAAAGTGTGGGATGTTTTCTTCTGATGCTGCCACAAGTTGTAGCTTTAAAAATATATAGATGTGTGATGATAATTCACAGAGCGCAACTCAACACCGCAGCCGCACCTGTGATGGGGATCATAAAGTTCCCAGCTGCTACCGTCCATTCAATAAAAAATAAAGCAGAGAACAAAGTGTCTCAGCCCGTGTGATGTGTAAATTCGCTGCTTGTCATGTTTCTGTCTCTGCAGGGCTGGGAGAGGGAGGGAGGCCTGCCCCGAAGTTTATAGTAAGAGGATTATATCACCAATCACCTGATGTCACTGTAAAGCCACAGGGGCCTCGGTTCCCCCTACAACCCCCCCACGGCCTCCACTGTCAGCCCGAGAACGGTGCCGCCCATCATGATCCGCCCGTCAGTCCACAGGTTGGAAATATTTCCCCCTCAGGCCGGCGATGACAGGAGCTTCTGCACATGCTCAGTCGCTTGTTTCGGTCTGTTTGAGTGGCAGAACAACTGAGGAGCTAAAAGGCCACATGGTGTGAGCAAAGGTGCAGCATGAAGCCATCAGGCCATTTGTTCTCTGACCCAGAGATGTGCCTTTTTTGCACTGAGGAGGATTTCCCCTGGAAATGTCCACTTTGTCATGTCCTACAATTTGCTCAGCACCCCGCTGACACCCAGATTAGTTTCGCCTTTCACCCTAAAACCAGTAAAGCTTTTCCAAGGGGGTCAGTGCTGTGGCTGTTCACCCTAAAACAGACAAAAATCAGTCGGTTTTTCCCACCCTGGTGTTCAGGATTCCCCCTACAGGGTCACATAATGAGTCTGAGAGGTCAAGAAATGATTTACAGTGCGGCAAAATATGAAGAACTGAAGGAGAACACACATTTATTCTAGCGAGGTCTTCGCTCTCAGGCAGAGTTCAAAGAATGAAAGCTGCACACTCAGAACTCATTATTTATTTCAGCTTCTGAAGATCGACGTTTTCTGCACAAACTGCCTGATTCAGGATTCTTTGCTTGTCGCTCTTTAGACAAACAACTGCAGCAGAGTTGTGAGCGTGCAGCTTTCCCACGCTTTCTAGGAAAACCGACATAACGTGTTTCTGCCGCACTAAAGCCTTTTTTTCTAATCTCTGGTGGATGGTTTTAGCTGTTTATTCCTCTAAAAATCCTCCAAATAAAACAGTGTGGGAAGGACAATTCATGCTACCTTTGAAGAGGTAGGTTTTGAAACGATCAAAACAAGTGATACTGGACATTAACCTTATTACGCAGAGGCAGTTCTGGACAGTTTATTGGTACTGACCTTCATTAAGTAAAGTTCAGCTATCGACATTATTTCAATGCGCTACAGACATTTGACATGACAATAAAAGCAGTAAGTACACATTCATTCTATATTCAACATTTTTTTTGCAGAGGTTAAGCCAAAGATTTAAGCAAAATAATAGAAAAAGTTTAATTTTCTGTTGGCAAAACTTGGTGAATCACCTCTGTTTGTCTGTTATCCCTTCATGATCTCCATATTAAGGCCAGATCCCACGTCTCTCTTTACAAAGATAAGTCTAATTTGCTGTGTCTGTAGCAAGACCATTGACAGATGGATTTAGTAGTAAATTTTAAGAGCAATTAAGGTTTCCATATTGCATAAATTAATTTCATAATCTAAAGCCTCCCTGCTTACCGGTTAGAAAAACGTAACACCCAACCTAAACGGAGAAACGAAAGCACTGGTTGATTGATTAAAGAGATCAAAACGACAGATGTTTATGTAGGCAACCTCTGAAATCTCGGAATGTTACAGACAGGTAGTGGCAGGACTCGTCTATCTGGTAACTGAGAAATCAGGTTTGTATAGTCAACACTGTGAGTGCTGTAGAATGGTCTGACTGCACCTCATTATCATTCTGCTACAGGGGGGGGAAATGCTCTGACCTGTTGTATTTCTTTAAACCAGTCACAATGTGCTTGTGCTGAGCAAAGTAAAGGATGGGAGCATTGGTGTTTCTTCAAAATAGTGACAAGTGGAATAGTTTTGGTGGAACATTAGCCTGCAGGGAGGTGAGCACTATAATTAAACTGTTTAATCCACTGAAAAAAAACTAGCAGAGCTGTCTTCCTGCAAGATCTAAATAATTGGAAAAACTCTAAATTTTCAGTGTGTAGGTTGCTGCTAGGAGGCTGCAGGGAAAGTGGAAGGGCAGGAGAAAGCTGTATGAAATTCACAGCAGAAATAGCAGATTTATACCCAAAGTCTACATTTGGTGAGTCAGACTATTGAGAAAATGGGAGAGATGGTTGCTTAAGATGTGAAAAGGTCAAATTTAACCCAAACCAAAGATCTTTTCCTAAACATAACCATGTAGTTTAGCTGTATAATCCCAAAATGAAAATAAAGATAAAATAAACTGAATAATAGGCTATAGTTACATCATAGTACTAATAGTTACATCTCACGACCTTAAATGTGGATTTTGCAACCTAGTCTCCACAAAATTACATTCCTATACAACTAAACTGCATTCTCAATTAGGCTGTGATGATAATGTACTTAATTACGTTAGTTTGTGACGTATTGTAACGGATCTTTCCTATTTGTTTTACTGCTTCCTGTTTAGCCAACCAATCATATATTAGAAGGGGCGGGACTTGTCATCTTGGCAACCTGAAAAATGGTGTAGACGCTTCAAACATGTAGTTAAATGGTCATATTTTAACCCAAACTATGCCAGTTTTTCCAACAGTAACCAAGTAATTTTGGTGCCTAACCTTAACCAAGCTTCTAACATGTGTCTAATAAAGCTTACTAATTTTCTTAACCTGAAAACTGGAAACCGGAAGTAAACAATGAGAGAAAACAAAACTTTTTCTTGGCACTGATGGTCTCTTGTCCATCACAGGAGGCAAACCCTGGTCATCTGGTTGAAAGTCTGTTTACTGGTTCTCTTCAAAACTTAATTTAGAATGTGGTTTAGTTGCATAGGAACGTAATTTTGGTTAGGACTTTGTCGCTCTTTATACTCTAATTTGCAAAAACACTCATATAGGTCTTTTTGGGAGTCATTTACAAGCGATACATTCTGCCCTTTCGCTGTGTGAACATGTTAAATGTAAACCAAACAGCTGCTTTCAGTGTCAAAGACAACAAGGATTTCTGCAGTCGGCCTGTGAGCGGTTTTAACATTCTGCTGTTCTCAGATCAGCTCCAGTCCAGTCCTCTTAAACATAGATGGCTCTCAAGAACGACGTCTGCCAGGTGTCGGACTGTTTGCCATCTCAGCATTTCGCTTGCGGTTAAGTGAAGGCTGTTCATTGTGCTTTGGGCGTCTGACTCTTACCTGGGATTACGTCTCTCCATTAGTTAATCACCCTCGGACTAAACCTCCTAAGCCCGGCGCCCGAACAATAGAACACATCTCACACAATCAATGAGCATTTCACAGCCTCGTATTATTCACACGGCCGATAAATTTGTCGTCTCTGCTGTGACATCTGCTGAGTTTTATCTCTTAGAAAGGAGTCTGGCATCCACATGGCAGACATTTTAAGTAAATTACTGAACACATTCCCACCACTGTAGGCGTGATCACTTTTATTGTCGTAAAAAGCTGCTTTGATGTTCGAGGCTGTAACACTCAGCAGGCAGTAAACATCCAAACTTGAAGGGAACACGGCTGCATAGTTATTTCTAGATAACGCTTCTGTATCACTCACCCTTGATTGGCCTGTTGCTTAATTTACCCAGAGTCCAAAGCATTGGGTCACTCTGACCACATGTGGTGGTCTCACAAATGAAAGAACAAATAAAATCCTAAAAAAAAAAAAAAAGCAGCTTTCCAGCATGAGCTCATCGCATTCGGTAATGATTAATGAAGTTCCCCCTGATATCATGACAAACTGAGCGCTACTTGCTCAGTTTTGTCACAGAAAGCACACATTCGCTTCTTCTGCAGTAAATAGCGATGATGCAGTAAATTCTGGAGAAATAAATTTATACGACAACAATAAAAAACAAAATTAAAAAAGCCAGTAAGCTGACAGTAAGCTCCAAAGTTTAACAACCCGCAAGCTCTTTATTCCTGCTTTCTCAAGTGAGACAGGAAAAAAAAAGAGAGAGAGCGAGAGAGAAGGCATGGGAGAGTGTTAACTGTCTTCTGTAGAGCCATTCATAGTCTCTCTACCGCTAGAAATGCTGGTGAGGAATTCAGGGAATGCAACTTCTCGGCAGAGATCAAAAGGGTTGAACATTAACTGCGCTGAACTTTTCAGCCCTCCAGTGCTGCTCCCAGGGACTGCCTCTCAAGTTCAAGGGTCCCGCAGTAGCCCCATTGAATGCTCAGTGTCAATAACAGGTACGTCACATGGAGCGGTTACACGTGAAGCCGCGGGTCATCCACTTTTTTCAACCCGCCTCAGCCGCACTGACTTATATACCAGGAAACGCACTAACAATTACCTTTTACAGTCCGTCCGGGGGCGGCGTGAAGGTAATAAACACAAACAAGCGCAGGAATAATCTGCAAAGCACAACGCACGATTATTTTTACAAATTCCTCGGCAGCAGTTATCTAAACTTCTCCGTTTTGCAACATGTGTTTTGCAAGAGCCGCCAGGTCTTAACCCGAGGTAACAACCGTTCTTTAGATGAGCTTTCAACACCGATCTAACACCTGCAGTATTCAAAGCCCGCAGAGGTTTGTCTCCGTCGGACACAAACCCTCTGGGTGCCTCCCGTATCTAGGAACTGTCAGAGCGGCCCGCAAATGAGTGGGCCTAAAGATAAATGATCCAGATTAGCCACCATAAATAAGTGATCTTTGCACTGAGATGCCTCTTGGTCCTCACAGTCCACCTGCTGATGGCTTTTAAGGGCAGACATTATTGGTTAATGAGCAAATTAGATTCACGTCGGTTAAATTTCCTTTGCTTTACTTGAGGCCACATAAGGAAAAGATTGAAGACAAGGAACACCGTTTGATTGATTGGACAAAACGTAAAGGGTACAACTCATCCAGCGTGCACACACACACCCATAATACAGCTGAGGGGGGATTAGTGTCAAAAGCTACAACTATCGTACATACAGTATCTTTTTGCGAAGTCTTTGGCAGCGTTCCCGGGTAGTAAGCAGCTACTACTGAACAGGACTTTGGGCGGGTGCCATGTTTTGACAGTGAGGGATGGGGACATCCATGCAGCAGCTGTGGGTCTCTGTCACAGGGCAGCAATGGGAGGTAAGAGGGTTCACTGGGTGACGCTGTGGTCGAGGCTCAACCAGCTTCCTGCTGGGGGGACAGATTTATAACCCAGCAAATGTTATGTTAAAGCAGGATGCTCCAAGGAGCCGGAAGCCCGGGCGTGGACATATCTGCTACGTCTGCTACGCTTGAACTTAATATAACAGTTTGTGCATGTACCACACTTAAAAATACACAAATATCATTTCCAGATGGCATCTATTTAGGGTGGATATCTGTCTATGTTTTCATGCATTGTTGCCCTCTACATTCCAAATACAAAAAAGATGACCTGATAAATCATGCGTGGAAATTTAAACCTGGCATATTTCCCATTAACGTGACTAGAGTGGCTCTATAGATCATGTTAACTCTGCACTCTACACCCCCATTGTACAGATTTAGAGCAACAAGAATTCACACAAATCAGCGCATGAAACATTTTAAATGTTTGCTTTTGAGTCTGACCACAAGTGAGCTGCAAAATTAGCCATCTACAACATGTACTGAGGATCTACATCTAGGACAACTTGTTAGCCTCCACATTTCAGGTAACCTTCCACACGCTTCCTCCATTCCCATTGCTCCTGACAGAACTGCAGTGACAGATTCAGGTTTGTAGGCCTCCTTTTGGAACATCCTCATTTAGTTCTGCCCACAAATTTTCTGTTGGATTGAGGTTCAGCCTTTGCAACGGCCACTCCAATACCTTGACTTTGCTGTCGTCAAGCCATTTTGCCACATCTTCAGAAATGTCATTATTCACGTCTTGTACTAGATGTCTTGAGATGTTGCTTAAATACATCCTCATAATTTTCCTTCCTCATGATGTTATCTATTTTGTGAAGTGCACCACTCCCTAACAAAATGATGATGCCACCTCCATGCTTCACAGTTTTAATGACCCTATTTGACTTTGATGGTCATTATTGCCAAACAGTTCACATTTTGGTCATCAAACCACAGGGTGTTTCCCCAGAAAGTATGACCTTTATCTACATGTGCAAGTGCAAACATTAGTATGTTTTTTTAATGGCAGTTTCTGAAGCAGTGGCTTCTTCCTTGCTGAAATGTCAGTTAGGTTATGTGGATATAGGACTTGTTTTGATGTAGATATAGATACTTGGTATGCATGTTTAATCGAGCATCTTCACGTGGTCTTGGTTTTGTTCTGGGATTGATTTTCGCTTTTTGCACCAAAGTACTGGAATTGTGATTTAGTGAATTATAAATGAAATAATCAGTGGAGTGGTTACAAAAATGTGTATGCTAAGTGTATGCAAACTTCCAACTTTGACTGTAGATGGCTAATCCAGGTAAATCCTTCAACAGCATCGCCACTTCACAGATTTCAACATTTTAAGTAGTTGCTGTTTGGAGATGCTGCTGAGTTTTTGTGCTCAGATTCATATATTCATTGGCTACATAAATCTGAGGTCCATTAACAACTGAAACGTTTGATAAAACAAAATCATAGTGCCGTGAAAAAGTATTTACCCCCCTACAAAGTCTTCTATTTTTGCATATTTGTCACATGTCCCCTGCCTTCGCCCGAGTCGGCTGGGATAGGCTCCAGCACCCCCACGACCCTACAGAGGATTAAGCAGTGTATAGATAATGGATGGATGGATGTCACATGTAAATTTTTCAGATCATCAAACCATTTTTAATGTAAGACAAAGATAACCCAAGAAAACACAAAATGCAGTTTGTAGATGCTCATTTTATTTTTGAAGGCCCTATGTGAGAAAGTAATAGCCCCCTTAGCTACCAATACCAAATTACCAAATTAATTTGGCAATTGGGTTCAATTTCACCAGCCACACCCACGTATGATTACTGCCAGGCTTGTTGAATCTAAACATTACTTAAATAGAACCTGTCTGGCATTGTGGAGTAGCTAAAGGGTCTCAAAAAGCAGCACATGGAACATTTAAGTGTGAGAAGATTTCTGTAGGCGGGAAATACTTTTTCACATCACTGGATGTCTGTGGAAGGACCACCCTTTGTTTACATGTGTTTTACAAGCTCACACACACACAATGCTGAGGACATGGGCAGGGTTTTGTTAATATATACTGTAGTTTTAGTCAAGCAGTGCATTGCTTCACAATTTTATATGCAAAGATAATAAATTCCTTTATTTCCCTAAAACAGACACAGATTCCCAGAGAAAGGAGGCTCAGCTGTTTCTGTTTTGTGTAGATTCTTATTAAAAGCAGTTATGCATCTGATAACATAATATTAGCTGTATGGACAATCCATCAGATGTGATCAAAAGCTCCTGAAAGCATCTTCAGTGGCCCATGGGGACCAGCAGTCACATCCGCATGAATATTTGACAACCCATCAAAGACATGAACAGGCTGAAATGCAAAAAAAGGCTGCCCATAATTATCAGGGGCGCCTTTTGCCCCCTCATTTTACAGACTTTTTCATGAACCGTCGATGGTGCTTTTGCCCTGAGCCATTGTTAATTACTGACCCTGGTTAGTGTGTGTGTGTGTTTATGTAAATCATTTTGTCTGATTTCTTCACTCATCATGCAGTCTGGTTATCAGATAACTGTCTAAAAGCCCCACAATCTCCCTGACAGAAGATGGTCCCGGAGCTGTGGGATACATTCTGCTGATATGTACAGGTTTGCTCTCAGGTGTGAACCTTGAACCTTTTCTTTCACTACAAAGAGAGCTGGGCGACTTTAGAGACTCTGACTGGAGCACAGCGGCAAAGAAAAGGGGGTGCATTTGAAAAACGAGTAAAAGCTAATTTAAAGCACTGGTTATTAAATAGTAAATTATTACGAATACCTTCCAATCATGTTCAAAGATGTATAAAATACTGTTTTAATTTGAATTTTATTGAAAAATCCACCATCTATAAATATGCAGCTAATTTTTATTTTTGAAAGGTTATCACTGCAAATGCAAGTTTCCACATTATACTGGTGTAAGTTACCTTTTAGATGAAGACTGACTCTCAAACAACCTGTGATGAAAAAAATCCTGTTGTAGTTGTTTTGTGTCTCTTTGTAGTTGTTTTGTGTCTGATTGTAGTTGTTTTGTGTCTGATTGTAGTTGTTTTGTGTGTGATTGTAGTTGTTTTGTGTCTCATTGTAGTTGTTTTATGTCTAGTTGTAGTTGCTTTGTGTCTCATTGCAATTGTTTTATGTCCCTATGTAGTTGGTTTATGTCTCTTTTTGTCATTTTCCCTCTTATTGTAGTCATTTTGTGTCTGATTGTAGTTGTTTTTCATCTTTTGGTAATGGTTTTTAGTCTGTTTTTGCTCCTTTTGGTTCCCATTGTAGTTGATTTGTGTCACTTTTAGGTTATTTTGTCTCTAATTGCAGTAATTTTGTGTCTAATTGTAGTGGGTCTGTGTCTCTTTTTAGTTGTTTTGTGTCTATTTTTGGTCATATTGCCTCTCTGTGAATGTCTCATTTGTTGTTTTATATGTTTTTGACATTTCAACACTAAATGTTAACAATTACTTCATACAAAGACTGGGTGAGAAACTCGAGCTCGCAGACAAGAGCTTCCCAAATGACGTTGCGGGGTCAAGTTTGTGGACAGCGAAGGTCAAGGCTCAGCTGAGGTGGCCTCAAGCCCAGAACCCTGTGGCGTTATTTCAGTCCAAAGTTAGTAATGACATGCATACTTGTGTGCACGGCAAAGATACAGAGGGCCCTTCATGTACACGTCATCCCCGAGTCTCCTCCTCTGTGAGCTAACACAGCCGGCCATTCAGCGTCCGTCACACACCAGCACATGATCCTCACACCCACAGCCGTCCTAATCAGCCTATTTATGAACGTGGTGACACATAAAAAAAGACATTTCGTCTCGCGGTGGTGACTGTGCACAAAGACAATAATTGATTTATTCAGTTTAAATAATAAAAAGCTTCTTCATGAGGTCAAGGGCGTTATTCCCCCAGAGTCACCACCGTGGACGTACTCTTTTACTGTGTGTTGAATCATCAAATATCCCCTCTTCTCTGACCTTTTCCTGCTGCTGCATCTGATCACTTGATAGTAAAAAGAGAAACATTGAATTAATTTCAGGCGCCGGTGGAGCTGCACCCGGTGAACTCTGTCTTTTTTGAGCCTGAGCTGTCATTTGTGGATGCACATGATTCTATGCTGCTTCTCCAGGACTATACTCACCCCAAACAACAGGCGCTACATTAGATGGGAGATGCCTGAACGCTGCTGCACTGAAAATTACAAGCTTTGATCCAATTGTGGTTTCTGTGTGAGGGAGAGAGTTTGAGCTGTTAAGTCTCTCCACGTTAGAAGAACATTGTGCATGGAGACAGCAGCTTCTCCTTCTGTACTCTCATTGTCCCCCACAAAGGCTCCGCGAGTCAAGAGGACATTCCTTATTTAATAAAATTGATCGATTAATGCGGCTGTACACATGATTGAATCAGGAAGTCCTCTGATGTCATGTTGGAGCGTTCTGAAATCTCTCATTTGTTATCGGCTACGTCTGTGTGTGGATTTCATGCTGTCTGAATCACAGCAGCCTACTCAGACCAGAAGTGAGCTACCAGTGACTTACTGGAGACAAATCTGCATGTGTGACCTGAAAACCCTACATGCTCTCATGCCCCAGAAAACACATCTGTGCTGAAGTTCTTCCTAACACAACCGCAAAATTGTAATACTGCGGATTTTTAAAACCTTACAAACGCAACCCTTATTAAGCATTTACAAGCAGGATTTATCAATGGGGCAACTGTATTTGTTATATTAAGAGTTTATGAATAATCATGACTTTAAGTCACCTTATTTGGGTTACATAAGCAGAGAATTGTTTAATAAACTGTTTATTATATACTATTATGTATCTGTAAGCAGATACGAGTGTTTATTAACGTGTGTCAGCAACTATAACCCCTCCAATGAGCACTCATATGTTGATTTTGGTAAATAAACAGACAATTAAAGTAGATAAATACATTTAAACACAGCTGCTGAGTTGAGATCTTGACATGTTTCACAAATACTGTATATTTTTAAGCGATGAAAAAAACCTATAAAATATAAT
>OMNN01025957.1:9003-24818 GCA_900302755.1 Chromis chromis
CATAAAAATAAATAGTTGATTTTAGATATTGACAAGAAACGCAAATGCAAATGTACCTGTTTGGTCCTCCAACTACACAAACATTTCTGATATTAGTAAAAACAATAAAACAACCAAATTAAACCTGTCAAATTGTAAACAAGTGCCAAAGCACTCACCAGTTTTAATTCCGTATATTTTATGCCATTCATTTCCTTCCAGGCTCATTAAATCTAAATTGAGTCAGAATGTAAATTTTGCTGACGACTAACAAGGCTTTCTGTCAAATGGAATGTCAATCCTGAATTTTCATTTTGATTTCAGCATGAAGTGGAATTAACAAATGGAATTAAACAAATGTACCAGATTACCGGCAGCACCTGCAGAACCAAGTGCTATATTAGAGGCACCAAAGAAGCATTTCAGGTCAACAAAAAAAAAAACAGAAAACACTCAGCTGTTTGCCTGCTGATTGATTGCTTATTATTTCATCTTGATTTGGTGCCTGTTGTTTTATATTCTATTCTAAATGAGTGATTGGATAGATGTCTTCTATGTTTCTTTTGTTGAATTTCTCATTAAAAGTCTAAAACATGCCAACAAAGATGCTTGTGCATGTTGCAAACCAAAATTTAAACCATCACATTGGAATGGCTTTGGAACACAACGAGTGACTTTAAACTGAAGACACATCAAACCATTGTGTTTATAGCATCTGCTTAATGCAAAAAGGATCACAACAACAACAACAACAGCAGAGTGACTGGTTGCTCTATCTAGCTGAATGACATGGTGAGAGTGGCTTCTATTACAACCGAGAGATGTAACTCACCAAAATGGACTTCTAATTGACAGCATGTATCGGCTCTGTTTATTAGTAAGAAGACAAGTGTCTTGAGGGAGCTTTTCATGTGCCTGAAGATGCCTGACATGTTGGAATTATTTCCCTGTTGGTCTTAAAAACCAAACCCTAATTGGATTACTTCAGCGCAAATTGGCAGATATGAAGAGAGGCAGCGAAGCAACTGTTCACAGTGTAAAGAACAAACAAATACGGGCGCGTCAGTTCAACTATTTGCAAATAAATCTGAAATTCCAGATTGCCGCGGAGCCTTGCCAAGGTTTCACCAGGTAAAACCCCAAAAGGATACAAGATCCAAACAATTACAATCAATTCCAGGCAAAGCAGCATTTCACAGCAATATTTGTTAGGTGGCTGTCAGCTGGGGGGTTGTAATCCAAGCAGCTGTTGCATTTAGCAGTTCTAGTAAGAGACGAGAGGAAGCAACAAAAGGATACAATCTTTCTTGGAAAATTACATTTGAATCCAGAAATTTTGCTCAGTAGCACATGGTACATTCAATTTCTGGTACACGTTTGTGTAGCAGCTGAAGGAAAAACCCCATTAGAAATGCAGAATTTTGACAATTTGGGAAAATCCCCTTATTTTTTTTGTTTTTTTTACCAAGACCATTGATGCCATGCTCATCTCTAAATCAGCTATTTTCACATTGAGACAAGAAGATAGATGAATTGCCAGCCTGGATAACTGGAAGTGATGGGTACCTGTACATAATCTTCCATAAAACTATAGACTGTATGAAAAAGATGGAACAGCCTGTGCCTTAAACCTGCATTCTTTCCTACAGCCAGCAGGGGGCAACTCCTCTGGTTGCAAAAAGAAGTCTGATTGTATAGAAGGTCTATGAGAAAATTACTCTACTTCTCACTTGATCTGTAACCTCAGTACACGTTTTCCTACTGAGTTTATGGTCTCAATTGATAGTTGTAAGGCTTTTTGAATACAACATGATGTTCCTTGCTTAAATTATTGTCCAATTTAGATCGAAGTAGATAATAAACCGAGATGTATTTTAGGTCGGCTCCAACGCTCGGGGCAAAATTTAATCACCTGTTCCTTGGCCCATTATCAACATTTCCTGAAAATTTCATCAAAATCCGTTCAGAACTTTTCAAGTTATCTAGCTGTGAGGCGACGGTGCTAACAACTAAACCAACGTGCAGCCCTGATTTGTTATTGTATATTCAAAATCCCCTTTTCGAAAGTGGTTTTATTTTAATATACACACACACACATATACACATATACACACACATATATATATATATATTGCTATGACAGTGTTAATAATGTTGAACCTGCAGTGTGGAACTTTTGTCTCCCCCTCCTGGCACCGATGGCAATTAAGCAAACATCTCCGGTCTTTATGCTATTTTAACTGAAGCTCATTCTGGTATTGATTGTCTCATTTACCGCCAAGTAAATAATTTGCAATGTATTATGCCTTCTATACTTCAGGCTATGCTTGTCTTGAGCTCGAGTACAAACAGTGGCGCATAAACAGGACTGAACAATGGTTTAATTCACACTGCCATGGAAGTGAAGCGGAAAAATGAGGCAACTAATCAAAGCAGATTCAGCTTTAGGCTCCTGATGGCAGGGCTGTCGCACTTCCCATGCCCTGGCTAAGAGCGATCACACCTATGCAATGCTAGAATCACGTAAGAATCTCTAGTTACCCAGAGCGGCAAATATAAGGTGTTGATTACCGAGTCAAAAGGTGCCTCTGAAACAGCTGGAACTTAAAGAGCACCAGCTCAAGCACACACTGAGAGCCAGGCACTCATCTGAAAGCACTTCAAACATGACAATCTCATTTACTTGTTTTTCCCTTTTACAGCTTGTTAACGTCTCCTTTTCAGTGAAAAAAAAGGCATCTGCATTGATCAGCCATTAAAAAAGGAGAATGTAATGTCTTACCTCCAGAATGCGGTGGAGGGCCGCACAGCAGAACCACTCCTTGACCTTCCCGAACCGATACCGAGCTCCTTCTGTGAGTCTTGAAGTTTTCCAAGTCTGAAAAACAAAATTAACAAGCTGTAAGTAAAACATCCCCACAAGTCAGAGGCTGATACATTTGATCACGAAAACACAAGGGCTCCGTCACAAACAAATTAATGTTTTTCCTTGCCGCTGTGTTTTTCCTCCTTCTCAACTCCTGTTCAAGGTCACATGGCACGGCGCCTAAAGCAGCGTGCAGCAGGCGAGGAAACACTCACAACAGGTTGCCCGTTTATTATAGAGCTCACACGGATAAACACACCACACACTCGCAGGGCACCGGAAAGTTCCTGGCCTATATTTCTTCGGACTGCGGGGAAGAAACCGAAGCTTTACCCTGACAAATACAGTACTCATAAACTCAGAGGGCCAAGGGTTCAAGCTCACAGTGCATCAGACCGCAGCGCGAAACCACCGAACCGCTGTCCTCCCTTGTAAGCGTGTAAAGCAAATAATATAGGAATACAAGAAACACGAAAACTCTGCAGCTCCGGAACATTTTTAAAGAATGAAAATAACACTTAAAAGAATGTCTGAACCTTCCGCAGCAACAAGTTGAAATTTTTTGGGGCAGTAAACAGCCTTTGGCTTCGCCTCGGGCCAAATCACCCCCTGTGTGCATCTGCGCTGTAGATATCCAAGACTTGTTGTGATGGCGCCACAAGTATCAGAAATAAGTTGAATTAAGGGGCCCAATGGGGACTTTTGCCAGAAGATGACAGCAACAACTGGTTAACAAGTATTAAAAGTTGAAAGTTTTATGAAAATAAGCACAGGTAGAGTGAATTACTGCTGAAAAGAACAAGAAAAACATATACTGGCATGAATCTAATGACTATGCTCCATCTTATTAGGTTGCTATTTGAATGCTGTATGCTTTATTCTGTAATGATTTTTCATCTGTGATGATTTTTTAGAGGAAATGAACATTTGTTCTACTTCTGTCTGTAGGGTATGGATGCCCCAGGCTCACAGTTCTGTCCAATTACAAAAGAGCCTCTATGAGTCCAATCTGCCTGACTGAACATACATTATTTTTGTTAATTTAAGTTTGAGTGTCTTGATTGCAGTAAAAAATTTAAAAAAGTTAGTGATTTGGGGAAATGCCTTCTCATATCCTTGCAGATAATGAATGACAGATCGCTATCTTGTATTGTATAAAACAGTAACACTCAAGATTGCAAATGAAAACTGCAGTTTCAGCAGCCAGAAGTTAATTAAAAACAATGGAGACTCTCAAACCTCAATTTACTATCCATAGAGAGGGATATTACTATTGATAAGAGAAGAGTTTGCGAGGATGAATTAGAGGAGATGGTGCTTTAAGATCGAATCACATTACTGTATACAGTTTGGGAGCATGTTTGAATGTGACAGTTGTGTTGCACTTTTTGGACAGTGGACATTTTGGACATTGTAGGCTACATTGGGCTCCATGTGATTTCTGCTGAGCTGCATTCCTGCTGACAGCTACTGTTGCTTCATATTTACTATTCATGGTGATTTTGTCATAGATGCTGACTGTGTGGCCTTCTTCAAAAAACAGCGTTGTTTCTTGCTGCTTGTGTTGCTTATTTTTTTAGAGTAGCAGGTCGTACGTTGCTTTCACACTGTCATGTGTGGATTGCTGTGACTTGATAATGTTGGTTATATAGCTGTGTGGCTGTATCGGGCCTCCAACATGAATATCAAACTGTTTGCCTTCTGTCCTCGGTGGCCTGCCCTGCTAGTTTCGTCTGCCTTACTTCTCTGTCCTCTATCTGACTGAGGTTTTCTCAAATTACTGGTGAAATCCGCGGCGCTGGCCGTGGTGCTGAAATAGCCTATCAGCAGTTGTGCTGCCTGAATATCGGCAGGTCGCTGTTTAATGATAAATCCATTGCACTGAAAAAGCACACCTCACTGTAATCCGCAATTTCTCTCCGTTCCGCCCTTCTGTCTCTGCAAGTTTCTCCTTGAATCTGTCTTGCATCTCCATACAGCCTCTAATAGACTGCTTAAGGGCCCATTACAGGTCCTCTGCAATGAGGCATCGGCTCTACATGCCTGCCTTTCAGATTCTACGTGTATTATCTCAGCATCAGGAAAACTACAGCGTCTCTTCATCAGGAAACTCCACATATTTTGCATGCAAAATCTGGATAAAAGCATCTGGGAATATTTAGGCGAAAAACTAGAAAATGACTGTGAAAGGTCCCAATGAGGCAGATGAGAAAGCAGGCAGACTAAGAAAGGCATTTCTACAATATATTCAAGTGTTTATAACATTTAAATGCTCACAAGAGATTGAATGCAATTAAATTCTTGTGGATTATTGAACATTAGTTAAGTTACTTTCTAGAAAACCTGCAAAAAGCAACGTAATTAACGTGTGTTTCCATCCAAATATCCAAATATCCAAATATTAGGTATCTGGATTCATCAAGACAAACTGCCGGTAGTGCTGATTTTCCATTCAGGTGCTTTTAAACCATTTCAGAAGAAGTGCGTGTAATGAGATGATGCATTTATAAGAGCACCAGGGAAACATCACTTTGCTTTTCTGCCTCATAGAAAAGCGTAAAATCTGTTTTGCAATAAGTTGTTTTAAAATTTCTGATTTTCAATGGTTCCACAAAGGTTTTGTTTTAAAATCCAAATTAAAAACACACATATTGGTTGCCTCTCAGTGCCTTAGTTCTGTCTGCTTTGTTCTAAATGGCTGTCGGATCCCCAAGTGCTTCCTACTTTGATGTTATATTACATGTGGTTTCATTTCTTCTCCTGGATGTGTTTTTATTTTGAACAGTGGGCTGGACGTAACAGAGAACATACGATATATAGGAAACCTGCTAAATAACTGTATGCTTGAAGAGACGCACTTGAGAGAAGGTGAAAATGAAAAGAAGGACTCCGACTGCACCCTCCTCCCTGCACTGTCAAATAACGAATGTAAGTCCAGCATGAGCTAAATACATTATGAAAAAAAAGAAAGAAAGTGTTGAAATCAATACTGACACACACCCACTAATATGAGGCAAACGGCAATCTGCAGCCGCGCCGCTAAGCGGAGAGAGGGTTGCTTTGGCAGGTCACACATGAGGAATTTTAATAGCTGCCCTGGTAATCAGGTTACCTTTCATTCATCACGCCCACCACCACCACCGAACATTACAAAGGTATTCCTGCTGTGGATTTGACACCAAAAGTACTGTTAAACTGAACTAATTTTCTTTTGACAACTGATGGAAACAATAGCGGGTCATAACCACTTCCAACAATTGGCTGCACTAATGGTGTGCAGAGCTCGGTAAATGTACACATCACATGGAGGCCTCATGTCTGCGCTGATAACTCGGGTAGTAGAGGGATAAATATGTTCCTATGGGAGCTTCTTAAACCTGGCAGCTGTTGAGCAATTTAACGTGATGATGTACAGATATTTGAAATAAACAGAAAGAAAACATGAATTTTAAGTTACATAGCAAATTCATTAAACAAATACCTAATTTTTACTATGTCACTGCCACTAAATCCCACTTTAAATGTCTATTTTTACTATTTGATGACTATTTCCTTTCCTTTTTTTCAGATTTTAGAATTTAGTTTGTGCATTCAGTGGCTGCTTTGAGGTCAAAGGTCATTAAAAAACGCGATTTTAGCCACCAAAGACAGACGGTAAATTAATACACGAAGACGCCTCGGACCTATCCATACGTATTCTCCAAATTGGATTCATTAACCTTAATTAACCTTGTTCTACAACACGCAGCATATTGTCAAGTTAGTGCGAGCATCAGTGCGGACATGAGTGCAAAAAAACTGCAACCAATCCGCTTTGAAACAAGATAACTGATTAGTTCGGCTCCGAGTGATCTGAATGTAAAATTATTGGGCTCACTGATTTATGAAGAGGACTATAAGGTCAGTTAATATATGTCATATTGGCTGCAGGACAAGTCAATTACGAGGCAGCCTTTAATTATTTCTTTGAAACATAAATCTCTTCTTAAACTACGAGCACAGTTTAACTAATGGCTATTTGAGACTCTTAAGACCTATTAAGGGAGGAATTATGAGTACTTCTTTAAAGATTAATGCCAGATTTGGCCCTTGAGGGACAATCGGAAGTGTCTACCTTAAGAATGTAAAAAATAACCAAGAAAAACATATAGAACCAGCAGACAAAACACATAATTTATGGCATTATAAACAGAAACGTTGCATGAGATCCCAAACAGCCAACTTCTCGGTATTCTTCCTTATCACTGCTGAAGAAAAAGCACATTGTGATGTTAGTGCAAACCCAAAAAGCTGCAGCAAGGCATTGCTTTTGTTTTCCCCCTCTGTGTCTCTGGGGTGTTTGCACCTCGGCTCAGTGAGATACAGCAGCTGAGAAAAAGCATCTTGGACAGCCCAAAATGCCTTCCCGGTGTACACACACACACACACACAAACGTACACACACACACACACAGAGGACACTATGGATTACTTCACTTTTAAAAGCGTGTTGTCAAAACACACTTGTAGGAGTCTACCACTGAGGAAACGGGGCTAAGGTTTCCTGCTGAATGCGCTCTGGTCCGGTGGCAGCACAACTAGTCGTGACGATGGAGAGTAGAGTGAGACCCCATGAGCTGATTGTTACTGGGGGCATTTGTGCTCCAGTTGCTCACCAGCTGCAGTGGAAATGGAGCCACTGTGCTGCGGTGGTTTTTCGTCAAGGACTGGTTGTGTTGGTGTGGAGGGAGCGCAGATGTGTGACTACGAAGGAAACTTTAAAAGTGTTTAGTGCAGCAGTATGTGAGTTTTCCTGTCAGGCTGCCTTCTTTGGTTTAATTTCTCTCAGCTATTAACAATCACGGGTAAATGTCATTCCACCAAAAAAACACAGTAATGAGCTTGTAGATGGAAAAAACACAAGGCTTTTCTGTTACACTGACAATGAACTAGGATTCATCAAATATTTTGGCTTCAATTTTGACTGATGTGTTTGCTTGTGCATGCACCTCTCCCATCAGAAATCTGTCCGCTGTCCCTCTGTATTTTACTGTCTGGATCCTGCATCTCGACAGCGCTGGAAATCTAAAAGCTTCCTTTTTTGTGTGTGTGGTTTATTGTTCCAGCATGAAGCAGATTTATCCAACCTCACAACTCCTATCCACATTTTGCGCCGCGGTCATGCACTTCCCCCCATGCAGGGCCTCTATACCCCCCAGGTGGGGTCTGCCCCACAGCTGGAGAACCACTAGACTCTCCGCACGCTCCCAACCTTTATAGTGACTTTTAGCTCATTGTTTAGCTGCCAGCCGCCAACTTTACTGTTAGTTCACTCTCGCAGCATTCTTTATGGCTGCAGTAAGAAGCTCTTTACACCACAAATGCTCTTTAAGCTCACTGTGAACTACCTGTCCAGCACTAAATAGCAGGTAGACACAGCCAGAGATTAGCTGGTGACAAACACAGAGCTAAAAAAAGGCAGATTCCTTGACTTAGAATCATTAGATGGCCAAAAAACACAAGCCCAAATGAATGCTACTGTCAGAACTGCCACCTGTCAAACACATGGTAGCCCTGCCCCTAAAACATAACCTGTGTGATTGTCTACTTTATTCTACAAGGGACCATAATTTGCAAAATGAACACCATGCTGTATTAAACAAGACTTGAAACTAGTGATTGAGACCATAAACTCATTAGGAAAATGAGGTAATTGCAGTTATGGCAGTTTAAACTGTATATAAAGGACTAAAATTTAGCTCCACCTCAGCAGAAGCAGCATTAAAGTGTTTTTTTTTCTGCCTTAAAGCTCTTGTAATAAAAACCCTGCATTATAAGCATTATTTACTTTTGATGCTTCTGTACTTTTACTTAGAATAGAGGATTGAGTGTTTGTACTGCTGATAGGGAGAAAAAAAACGTAATCAAAACTGACAAATTAGTGTTTTAGTTTTTTGTCAGTTTGTACATTTTACCACAATATATATTCTATATAATACTCCTGGCAGCTTTCAGACCATTACTTAGTAATATGATGCAATGGACACAAATGTTATTGCATAACTACATAAAAAATGGATGTAAAAAATGAAAACATGAAGAAAATTTTTTTTTTTTTGTAGCGACATCTTTCTACAGTCATTTGTTCTCATCACATTACCATTTTTAAAACCATAAAACCATGGCTATGCTCCAGATTACAGGTTAGTTTTACCTCTCTAGGCCTAAATGGTAATATTTGAAAGGAGAACTCACACACAATTGCTCACAGACATGTGCAACCTGTGATAATGGCCTGCAAATGGAGAATTTTAGGGATAATGAACCAAGAAAGCTGGAAATCACTGAGCTAGACCATATGTACTGACTCATATGTTGAATTCTGGTAATAATAAGTCGTCATTTCTGCCCACTTATTATATAATAAACCATCAAAGTGCAACAAAGTGCTACGCGCTGCTATTTGCTGCCATAATACCTTCATGACCTGCACTGTACAAAGTAATTCAAGCTGTAGGGGGTCTGTTTCTTGTGTCGGCTCCTGTGTGAATTATTTAACCAGCATCAAAGCAGGAAAAGAAGACTAAATTGTGGAATTAAAGTGCATGTGCACACGTGGACACACATAGGAGGACACGGCTTCACATCCCAGATCAGCAACATTACTTATCAGTGCTTAATGTAAATGTACGGATGACTGATTGTCCCTTAATCTTAAAGGACTGTAAATAATTTAACCCTCATCGTCTGACTAAAGATTTCACCCTCGCTTGTAAATCAACTCGTTTGATTTATGAACTTGTTTGTCCCTGCTCCTCACTGCAAAAACAACATGTCGTCCCCCCCCACACCCGAATAATTGAGCATCTTGAGTGCCTTCCATAGATGGGATGACAAACTCGGCTGTCTGCAATCATTTTTACACAACAAATCACTGTCCGTCCAAATTATATTTTCTGGGGCCGCAAGAAGCAGCCCATCCGACACTCGGCGGGGCGGTGACCGAAGTGTAAAAAAAGAGGAAAGACGGAGCAGAGACGTCTGATGATCTGAATATGAGATGCTTTCTTGAAGGTTTATGATGTGTGCGGGAATTCAATCTGGCTCCGACGCTTAAATTAGGTGATTTATTTTTATTGCTTCCTTTCAGTGGCTTTTTTTAAGTAACGCGAGCTGCACGGTTTATCTCTTAGCTGTCACTCAAAGGTGATTAATGTTGCAGCAAGGCTAATTGACTCCCTTCTTGTCAACGGGCTTTATCGCCGGCTGGTGTTTCTGAGATGGCCGATGAAAGCTTGTAGCTGAAATATCCGCTCTGCTTTTTTTTTTTTCCCACTTTAGTTGCCCCCTTTAGTTAGATTAAATAAATTGAAGTGAATTATTTGGATGGTAAAGGGCTACAATGTGTATCTTATTATGTTTTAGTTATTATGTTTAATACCATGTCTTCTGTGCACTCTTCCATACCTCTTCAGTAACTTTTTATTATATACAAACAATTTTTTTGCACCACTGTTAACTCCACAGGTCGCTTTTACCATTTTTCACTATTGCACCTCATGGCATTTTTTTGCTATTGTATATTTTGATTATATTTTAATATATACTTTTATATTTTAACGCATACTTTCATATTCTAAATCTGTGCTGAGCTAATTGCAGCAGAATTTCATTCTGTGTGCACTTGTTGTATACTGAATGACAATAAAGTCTAAGTCTACAAAGAGAAAGGCTCTTCTTAATCAAACATATTTTGAATTAGTGGACATAATGCCACTCAAAACTGGCAACAGAAGCTTTTTTTTCTTCTTTTTTTTGAGTAACCCAAGCACTTACTTTCATCTAAAGGCCCGATAGAAGGTTAGATAAAAGCACCCAATCCGTCCCCAAAATATGAGCCTATAGAACAAAGTCAACAAAAGCAAGAGACATCTAAGGTACTGAATTTATCCGCCCCCCACCTTCCAAAAAAAAAGTCTTTTTGGCATTATTTTGGCTGAGATCAAAGCCGTTGTGATTTATGAAGTGGTGATGTCTGCTTTCACTAAAACCACTGATTGTCCCCGTCCACAGTGGCACACATGGCCTTGCCCGTGCTGAAAGCATGCGGCGATGGTGACCACCTCTAACCACGCACTCTCTGCAGCCAAAAAAAAAAAAAAAAAGAGCAAAAGAAGCATTGTTGTGAAAGAGGGCTTTGGGTAGAGCAGTGAAAAGCCTAATTTACAATATGGTACGGATGATGCCTTTAGATGCGTGTTGTGGCGGTGTGGGGTGGTGGTGGTGGTGGGCTTGACCAAAGGCATGTTTTTCTAAGCGCACGCAGCTGTGCAAATGTTCAAAAGAAAAGCATGAAAGCATAGAGTTTGCCTGCGAGGGGGGCATCTCCAACAACATATCCATTAAATTTGTCACATAAAGGAACAACAGCGAACACAAGTCCCCTTTAAATTTTCATTAAAACGTTATAGAACGGCGCTAATGTTTTCCCCACACAAAAGCGTCGGTGTAATTTTCAGAAATGGGGAAGTGGCTAACAATGATTAATAGCTTCGGAATAAGTAAACGTGATGTTCCATCCAGATCCATTAGCATCAATTATTGCAAACCTGGGTTGGCATTACAAACAATGATCCAGATTAGGCTGATGATCACATCCCAG
Organism: Chromis chromis; assembly: GCA_900302755.1. Classification (NCBI taxonomy): domain Eukaryota; kingdom Metazoa; phylum Chordata; class Actinopteri; family Pomacentridae; genus Chromis; species Chromis chromis. Next base: position 20,490 of record OMNN01025957.1, read on the forward strand.
ACATATGAGCTTTCCAAATGCCAGCACAACTTATCATACTTTAACATGCCCGTCCAACCGTGGCCGTGAGATTCATCACAACCTGCTACTCCTTAAGGATGCTCTTTGTCTACAAGTGGATGGTGTTTGTGTGTATGTGAGGGTAGCATGGCTCTGTTGGTACCATTTTGCTGTTATTGTACTTTATGGCCATTTTGGAGCTCATATTTATGATACTTGATTATTTTTTCACATTTGGTCAGAGTGAGACATAAACGGCAGCGCAAACTACATCCTCCAAAATTACCTCTGCGAATCAGTGTCAACATGAATTGAACGTTATAAATACAGATTTTATTGTTGTGTGAGTTTTACCTGGGTGTTCATAATAAATATGCATGAGAGCAAATCTCATTCTCCGCCCGAACCGTCTGGGGTGGAGTGGAGTAAAAAAGAAAGATGATAACTTAAATTCTCTCAGGATTTGGAAGGTATAAAGCTGCACAGAGGTTGTCAGTACTAATTTTAGAACTGATATAAAGGGGGTTACTCCAGATATTTTTGTTTCGCGCTTCAGTAAATTTGGGCATCTCATAAAATACGCATTAAAATAGACTGGTCAAATTCAGTGCAGGAGAGAGTAGGATATAATATGCCATGATCAGTGCATATTATTTCCATACATATAGGACAGTAAAAACCTAATCCACCCTCTATAACAGGGGTGGGCACTCCTGGGCCTCGAGGGCCACTATCTAGCATGTTTTAGATGTTTCCCTCGTCCATTATACCTGATTCAAATTATCAGGATCGTTATCAGGCTTCTACAGAGCTTGATGATGAGCTGATCATTTGAATCAGGTGTGTTGGAAGAGGGAAACATCTAAAACATGCAGGATAGTGGCTCTCTAGAACCAGGGTTGCCTACCCCTGATATAAACCATCCTGTGTCCAATTACCGCCACCAAGTGTCCAATAATAGTGCAACTTAAATATCTAAATAAACTAAACGACCTGCCAACAATAAACATAAATGGCTCCTACAGCCCTCATTACTTCCACCTGATCAGTTCTCTGTGTTTGGTGGTTTGTTCTGTTTGCAGCCTGGTTTGTCTCCGAACACCTGCCTGGTTTTTACCTACTTCTTACCTGATCTGCTCCATTGTTCACCAGGTTTGTGGTTTTATTCCTTTAACTGGATTTTGTTCTTTAAATATAACTTGAACTTTTAGTTTGCCTTTCTCCGGATCACCAGCTGCTCTTTTGTTTGTTTCCCTGCCTGACTTTATTTACACCTCAATCCGATCTGCAGAGTCTCTCCCTACTTTTAAGAAAAAGCTAAAGACCCAGCTCTTTTACGAACATCTATGCACTTAGTGATGTTGATGATGCTGTCAGCGTTAAATATGGATGATGATGTTGTTGTTTTTGCTATTTAAAAACAAACAAACAAACAAAAAAACTGTGCACTGTGTGTGGACTTAAAGCAGAGTTTTTGCTCCTCCTGGCCTTTTCGCCTTCTATCTAGATCTTTGCTTGAGTTGTTCTTTCTCAGATGTACGTCGCTCTGGAGGAAAGCATCTGCTAAATGAAATTGTAACATTGTAACACCTGTGAAGGAAGTATTTTTGTTAAAAATAATCAAACATGTTCTTTTCTTGTGGTTTCCATCATTCTAACTGTGTCGTAGTCACAGAAGACATTTCTGATTCTTTCTCTTCCTTCATGGTTCTTCTGTTTCCATAGAGGTGCAGGAAAAAGGAACAACAGTGAGGAAAAAATTAGACCCAATTTGTTCAGGTTTTTATTATCTTGGACAGATTTTAACTAATTCTGTACAACTTTTGAGACACAGTCGACAAAGTTTGAGCAAATCTGGACAAAGTTTGTCATTTTTGACAAGTCTATGTAATTTTGGCCATTTATGAATCATGGTGGACAAATCTTTAGTCAAATTTTGAGCACTTTTGAATCATTTTGAATGTTGGACATATTTGGATAAATTTTGGACAGACTTTAACCAATTCTAGACAACATTTGAGACATTTTGGACAAGTTTTGAGTGATTTTAGGACACATTTAGAGCAATAATAGACACAGTTTAAGCCATAAATGACACATTCTTGTCAATATGGACAAGTTAAAAGTCAATTTGGTGAAGTTTTGAGTAATTTAGAGTCAGTTTGGACAAGGTTTTGTCAATTTGGACAAAGGTCCAGAAACTGCTTTAAATTCAAGAGGCTAAAATTTATTTTAAATGATAAAACTGCTTTTTGAAAAAATCTAAATCAGCTGTAGCCCAGAATCAGTCAAGATGCTGATTATTGGAGTAAAATATGACATAAACTGGATCAGTAACAAAGAGATTTTTTCATTTAAAGACGTTTTTATGTCTTTGATAGTTCGTCCTGATGTGCAGCTGCAGGTGAGACAAAGAAAATTAAAATTATTACCTGGCTGAAGCAGGTAAAATTAAAAGAGGGGTGGTTAAACTCAAATGACATCTTTAGTTATCGTTCCTTTAAAAAGAACAATCTGGGAACTAAAAGAAAACTTCCTACTGAAAGAATTTGAGCTTGATTTTTATTTATATTTTTTGTCTGTGGACAGAAGAATCCAATAATCCAATCACTATCCCAATAATTTATCAATTAAAGGCCGAGCAGTTGAAGAACCTGAGCTGCTACTGTATTCAGTCCACCAGATGGAGCTCACGGATCTGCAAACCAGCTGCTTTTTCTGTGGATGTTGCTGTTTAAAAAGCTCCACACCAGCGTTCATTCATTTTTCAGCCAATTTAGCTGCTGCTGATAAAACCTGCTGTACCGTACTGAGGCTGTCTGATCTGTAAAATGGTGACAAGTGTGGATCAGTGTTCCCTGAAATGTTTTCTTTTGTCCAAAGATCTTCAGTTTACTATCATTAAGGTGGAAAGACGCCAGAAAACATTCACATTTAAGAAGCTGCAATCACACAATTTAGACTGTTTTTATTTTATTTTTTTTATAAACATTGAAACGGATTAATCGATGATTAAAAAAGCACAGAAGATTTACAAATGAAACTATACAAACATCAGGCGCTAAAGAAAGTGTCTCATACAAAATAATCTAAAATATAATTACAGGACTCAACATGTAAAACATGAAAAACAACTAAAGCCGTCACTAAAGTCTCATCTTTGAGCTCAAATTAACATTAAAACTGATAATACAGAAGTCAACTGGTGATATTATCTGAACCACATGCAGCTGCAGGTCACATTAATATATAGTTTAATATGAAATACCTGGTCACAAAAACAAGAAAAAACATTGGAACTGATGAAACGTTTGTTAATGAGCTCAAAGGTGGAACTTTTCAGTTTTTTTTCATATTTTAACTCGCTTATAATCAGAGGTTATTTGATCTACTTGTCCAATATTACAGATTCTGAATCGATATCATGATGAGAAATAACAGTGAAGTGAGTTTTATCTTTAATAGTTCCTGAGATATTATTGTTTAAAGAGCTTCAAAGTTAAATGTGAGAAAAAAACCTGCTGAAAGTGGGTCGACGAGTGATTTATCTCTGAATTTATTCGATATGTGAAGCAAAAATCGCATATATATTCATAAGTATCCATGTTTTATGCTCTAAAAATATAATTTTTAAATCTAAAAATGTGAAGATTTGAGGTGGAATGACCCTTTAATAATTCTGTGAATATTTACAGAAATATTTATTTATATTTTTCTACATAATGGTGCAGCTGGTATCTCAGGACATCAGGACGTCCGAGCAGCAGAGGATCCTGTTTAACTCAATCAATTGATCAGATAATTGAATGAAGGCCGACTAATGAAATCCTTCAAGGTTGACTGTAATTCTGTGTCTCCTCTGATCTGAGCTTCTCTTTATCTTCTAATCCATCCATCAGTCGGAGGCTCCACAGAGTTTATCAGGAAATCGGACATCGAAACTGAAAGCAAGTTCTGGTTCTCTAAAAGGCTTCACTTCAAACCGACGTCGACCCTCAAACAAGACGAGGAAAGAAACTGACTTTTAATTTGATTTGAAGCAGTTGTTCAGCGTTTAAAGCCAAAATATTTCATCCTCTTTAACATATTGCGCAATACTAATTTAAAATGTAATTTACAGCAGTTAGAGTGAAGATGTAATAGTCTTCCTATAGTCATTTTAATCGACAATTTATTGTTGGAGTTGGTTTTTTAAAGCAAAAATGAGACGAATGCATCTGGTCTGGTGTCGGACAAAACTGTCCCAAAGAGACTATAAATGAGAAAAAAGGTGAGTTTTATTTAATTTAATTTAATTTTTCTCATTTTGTGTCTGAAATTAAACATTAC